>VWYP01018602.1:0-13851 GCA_013400435.1 Pycnonotus jocosus | reverse complement strand
ACAAATCTGTCATTCCTCTCAAGTTTTACCCTGTTTTGTGCTGCTGCAGCAACTCAGACCTTCCCAGTCTCCAGGAGAAGTGAAGAGGGGGTCTCATCTCTGAGGTTTATTCCACGGTTTCAATGTCCCCAAGTTATTTTCAGCATCCTCCATCTCTGGGAGGCATCTGGGTGTCCTGGGGAGGGGTGGCCAGGTGTAGATTTGAGTTCTAAAATCGTGTCTGTGCTCTGATATCAGCACTGAGGGCAGGAAACAGAGCCAGCTGTGGGTTTGGAGGAGTGGGAAGGAGCAGAGGGAGCAGCGGCATCACCAGGATGGCATCACCAGGATGCCTCAGGGATCACCAGGATGCATCAGGAATCACCAGGATCTCTGCCCCAAACTCCTGAGGCAGTGCTGCTTTTCTTGAAGTCTTTTCTCTGCATCTGTTGCTCAGTTTATTGCCCAGGGAAGCCCTGCCTTTCCCAGAGCCTTGCAATCCCATTCCCACTCGGTCCAAAAGCCCTGGGACCCCTCCTCTTTCTCTGCCCCAGTCACCACAGAGCACAACAGCTGCAAAAGGATGGGTCAAGGAAATTATTTTGCTTTAAAAAGCCTCATTTTATCTCAATTTTTTCTTGCAGGGAAGGATCCACAGCTGTGCCAACAGGGAATTTCTTCTCCAGGAGAGCCAATGGTCTCATAAACCCACTCAGCTGTGATGGTGGAGATTCAGGGCATGAACCAGCACAGCCCTCTGGTAATTCCTACAGAAATGAAGAGTTCTACCTGGAGACCAATCCCCAGGACATTTTTCCTAGGCTGGAGAAACTTCTTTGTTCTGTAACTGGCACAGCAGGGACATAACATTTGGTTTTGCAAATGCCAAGAGAACACTGACGGGGGGAAGGGGAGCTTTTCTCTCACCTGCACTTCAAGAACAAAACTTGAAGATTCTGAATTCATCCCTACACAAACCAGAAATGATTTTGAATTCTTGCAGGATATAAAATAGTTTCCCAACCAGCCTTAATAATCACAGACCTGCTGAGGTTGGAAGGGGCCTCTGGAAATCACCTGGGGTGACCTCCCTGCTCGTTCAGGGCCACCCAGAGCTGCACAGGACCGTGTCCAGACACCTTCTGACCATCTCCAGGGATGGAGATTCCAGAGATTCTACATCCCCTGTGCCATTTCAGGGAAAGAGAGACCCGAGCCTTGCAGTTCACACTGAGAAACCCTCAGCCCTGTCAGCTGTTTGTGGATGCAGCCCTCACACCGCACATGTCTCTAATTCCAAAGGTGTGAAATATTGCCTCGGGTCAATTTGGAAAGCTTTTTTTTCCCCCTAGAATTCAGCCTTGAAACCCACAAATCTCATCAACAAGAAGCAGAATGAATCTCTGAAATTGGGCAGAGTGCAGAACCTGCTGCCTTAAATTCTCTTTTAACCTTTGCTGTGCTTCTGTTCTTTAAATTGCAGCTACAGACACTTCATTTCCCTCCCCAACATTTTCGTTGTTCATTGTTATTGCTATTGATGTTGTTGTTGATTTATTATTATTATTATTATTATTATTATCATCACCATCATCATCTTGTTTCTTTTCCTGTCACAGGAAGGCAGCAGCCCTGGTGATGCCATGGCCATGTCACAGGAGGCAGCAGCTTCCTACAAGGACACTGACCTGAGGATAAGGAAACAGCTCCAGTCCAGATCCCACCATGGTCCTACAGGCAGCTGGAAGCTCCCCACAGCCACCACTGGAGATCCTCACCACCCCTCCCCTTAACTGTGTGTGAAACTCATGACAGAATCAGAAAGGCACAAAAATAAACATAAAAAAAAATACATCTCAAAATTCTGATTTGTGAGTCCCTTAAGTATGTCTAGTGGTTTGTGTTGTGGTTTTTTGAGGGAAGTCTTTGGGGGATTTTCCTTATTTTCCCTGTTTTATTACATCTGTCATGGAAACATGAAATCATGGAATGGTTTGGGTTGGAAGGAACATTAAAGCTCATCTCATTCCACCCCCTGCCATGGGCAGGGACACCTTCCACTGTCCCAGGTTACTCCAAACTTTGTCCAGCCTGGCCTTGGACACTTCCAGGGATCCAGGGGCAACCCCAGCTTCTCTGGGCACCCCGTGCCAGGGGCCTCCCCACCATCACAATAAAGGATTTATTCCTAATATCTAATTTATGTACCTTATCTTTTTAAACAAAGCATTACTACAGGAGGTGCTTGCAGGGACATTTCTCACCTTCTTCCCAGATACTCCCCGTGCTGCCCTGGCCCTTTTCTTGTGCCAGGATAAACATTCCAGCAGCCACAGGGAGTCTGATCGAAACCAAATCCACCTTAAAAAAAAAAAAAAATCCTGTCCTTTCCNAAAGCTCATCTCATTCCACCCCCTGCCATGAGCAGGGACACCTTCCACTGTCCCAGGTTACTCCAAGCCCTGTCCAGCCTGGCCTTGGACATTTCCAGGGATCCAGGGGCAGCCACAGCTACTCTGGGCACTCTGTGCCAGGGCCTCCCCACCATCACAATAAAGGATTTATTCCTAATATCTAATTTATGTACCTTATCTTTTTAAACAAAGAATTACTACAGTAGGTACTTGCAGGGACATTTCTCCCCTTCTTCCCAGATACTCCCCCCTGGCCCTTTTCTTGTGCCAGGATGAACATTCCAGCAGCCACAGGGAGTCTGATTGAAACCAAATCCACCTCAAAAAAAAAAAAAAAAATCCTGTCCTTTCCCCCTGCAATCTGGAGCAGTTCCCTGAACCAGGGCTGTAGTTTGAGGCCGAGTTATTGCATTATTATTGCTGCTACAATTGCTACTTTTATTTTTCTATTAGTGTTATTATTTCTGCTATACCCACCTGGCTTTCAGCGTGGAAATCTCTGACAGTGTTGCTTTTTTTTTTTTTTCCAAAAACCTCATATAAGGGTACTTTTAGCTCTAGAGACAGCCAATGGTTTGGGTGCTGCTCGGTGAAATTTGCAGATGAAGAAAACTCACGGCATTTTCTCCCCCAACGTGGCTTTCCTCCAACAGAAAGGGCAAGTTGCTCCTAATTTTCTTTATTACCACTGTGCTGTTGGAGTGTGTCTCTCCCTCTATCAAGTCATCTCAACACCCAGAAGAGCCAGGCACCCTCCCCGGGGAAGACAACTCCATTTAAAATGGGAGTTGCAGGCGTTTTGGTGCTGAAGTCAGTTGTTTGAAGCCATCTGCAGTCTTGCTGCAGTGCTGCTGTATCCTAATTCCATCTGTCAAAGCCCAGGAGAGCCGAGGCGCTGAGCCCGGCGCTGTGAGACGGCACCGAGCTCGGGCAGGCGAGGGAATTCCACATCCAGGAGGAAAAATATTAGGGAATCTGAAGCTGTCAACACTGGAAATAATGCTCCCTGTTTAATGAAGGCAGGGGGCTGCTGAAATCCTGCGCTTAAAGATGTGAGCAGCAGAGCTGGGGAAAACGTCCTGTGTTCTGCTTTCAAAAGCCTGTCTTAGGTGTCTTCTGCAGAGTTGTGCTTTCCCCTCGGCTTAAAAGCTGGAAAATTCCCTTTGTCTTCCCCGGCACAATCTTTATTGGAGTGATTGCAGTGCAGCAACTGCAGCTCTAAAAACCTCTCCCTCCAATTCTCCATGCGTGAGCCGGGTTAGTGGGGTGGGGATTTTTTATTTTGTTACACCTGTTCACCCTGGAATGGGCCAACTGAGAACTTTCAGATCCTGCTCAAGATTTCCTACCCTCCCAAAGATCTCCCAGTTGTGTTTAACTTGGCTTCCCAAACCCTTCTAGGGGCATCTCAAAACTCCTCAACCCTTCTGATCTCCATCCTCTCTTTCCTCTGCAAAGCACACTAAATATCCTCTTTTCCAATTTCAGGAGGGCTGAATTATTCATGGCAGAGGATGAATGGAGCTCTTTTCAGGAGTCCCTGAAGGGATTCTGATTTTTGGTGAATGCTTATTGTTATTTATAACTCTTCTCCAGCAAGTTTGGAGAAACAGCTTCCAACCAGGGGGTTGTTTCCAAATTCTTCCCTGCTGTTCCATCCAGGGCTGGTGGTGGCAAAGTGCTTTTGGTAACAAAGTGGGTGGCTGAAAGTTCAGAGAGGGAAGAAGAAAGATGGGAAGCAAGGGAGAAACAGGGAATTATAATTTGCTTTTTCACACTGCTGCTCTTCTTTTTATTCATATGTGGATATTTGCTGGGAAAATAAGCATTCCTTCAAAGTGGCATCCTTTTGTGGGAATGTTCCCAAACAGCAAATGACATTGGATATGGACACTGTCACCCAGAAGAGCTGTCTGGAATTCAGAGGAGTGTGTGTGAAAATGGCAAATCTCACTGAAAATGCTTCACCTTTCCTGCTCCTCATCTCCTGCTCCTCCTCTTAGAGCAGCCATTCACCTCCACACTCTGTTTTCTCTCACTGGGAAATCTGGAGGGGGCTGTGGAGATCAGAACACAGCTTTGGATGTGAGGATAAACATCTGGAGGCAAGGGTCAGCTCAGGCATGGCCTGGACTTCTTCAGAATCAAGGTCAACATCTGGATTTCCGTCATGTCCCATGAAATGTGGGGCTTAGGCTGCAACTGTTGGATCAGATTTATTATGTTGGATCATTTTGTGTTCATAAAATTGATTTGGCACTCAGTGCTGTGATCTGCTTGTCAAGGTGGTCATCAGCCACAGGTTGGACTCCATGATCTCAGAAGCCTTTTCCAACCTAAGTAATTCTGTAATTTTAAATTCAAAGAGGTTTTGCTCCTTGCTCTGCTTCCCTAAACTGCATTTTTTTAGGGACCTTGAAGAAAACTCTGTCAGGATCAGACAGAGAAGAAAACTCTGTCGGGATCACCTGAAGTAACACTTGGAGTGCTATTGCCAGGTTACAGTGGAATAATCTGCCTTCACTGCTCTCACCTCAGCTTGGCTCTCTCACACGTGTTTCAGGGGATTTCAGGGTTTCTCACAGAGCATTGCACAGCGCACAGTGAGATGACAACATGTAATTACCTGCTGGAAATGTGTCGCTTCCCATATCCATAGGGAACAGACAGAGCCAGGCAAGGTGGATAACTGTGTCACTCCATCTCCCCCCCGAGCATCACCTTGTCTGATGCCTTGGGAAAAAGGCACCACTTTGGCAGTGACAGGGGAAATTCTGTTTGTAAACAGTGTGTAAACCTTCAAGGGGAATGGTAATGGAGTGGGTTAAGCATTGCAGGCTCCTCGGCAGAGGAGAACATTTATTAGGGCAAGAGCAGGCACGGAGAGACAAACTGGGAGTTTATAAAGGAGTCACATCCAATCTCTGAGGGGAAGAGGGAGATTGCAGTACCGTGCTTGTGTCCAGCTGGAGATCACAGGGACAGAGCTCAGTGAACATTTCTGCAGTGCAGACTCAGGGGAAGGATGGTCCAGTGATTCTGGCATGCTCGGGGGACTGTGAATTTATTCTTCCTTTATCCTCCAAGTCCTCATCTTCACTTGCATGCCCAAGCTCTCTACACAGCTGGGAAAGCAACAGAAAAGCAAACCCTCCACATTATCCTCCAAACTGCAGCTGAAAGCCCTCCTGCAGAACCTCTTCCCTTGATGGATGCTGAAAGATGGACAAATGGATTCACATGCCAGGTGCCATTCCCAGCACGGAAAATAATGGAAAAGCAACACCTTCTTTTGCTGTCCCAACTGAGCTGAGCTGATCTGGAAGCTGCTGAGAGTAAATAAATAAACTAGCATGGCTGTCTGTCCTTCCCACATGCTCACAGCTACCAGACTATTGCCATTACCTTAAGAAATAATTATTATCTCCCACCCACATAAATCAATACTGGCTCAGCACCAGTGTGGGCCACATTGCCTGAGCTCCCAGTTGTCTTTAACTTGGCTTCCCAAACCCTCCTAGGGGCATCTCCCAACTCCTCAGCCCCTCTGATCTCCATCCTCTTCCTCCTCTGCAAAGCACACTAAATACCCTCTTTCCCAAGTTCAGGAGGGTTGAATTATTCATGGCAGAGGATGAATGGAGCTCTTTTCAGGAATCCCTGAAGGGATTCTGATTTTTGATGAATGCTTATTGTTATTTTTAACTCTTCTCCAGCAAGTTTGGAGAAACAGCATCCAGCCAGGGGGTTGTTTCCAAATTCTTCCCTGCTGTTCCATCCAGGGCTGGTGGTGGCAAAGTGCTTTTGGTAGCAAAGTGGGTGGCTGAAAGTTCAGAGAGGGAAGAAGAAAGATGGGAAGCAAGGGAGAAACAGGGAATTATAATTTATTTTTCACACTACTGCCCTTGTAAACCATGCCCAGTCCAAAGTTCCTCTAAGGGAATGTCGTAAATGTTACCAGTTACAGGTATCCTGCCACATCTCTTGTTTATGATAAGACTTATTTTCCTCTACCTCTCTTTCTCAATATCAAGAACTTCATTAGATTTATCTGGGAGCTGAATTCAAAACCAATGGACACCAGATTTTCACAGGCTCAGCTCGTCCTGAATCACAAAGTTTCCTCAGATTTTGGTCTCTTGCTCCCAACTCTGGACATGGATTTCCTCACATGGAGATCTCAATGCCATTCCTGTGACAGTGCTGTAGCCCAATAAATAAAACTGTATTTCTCTGATTTTTTTGCATTTTTACCCTCCTTCTAGCAGGACACCTGAATATTTTCCATTGTCTCACATATTCTCTACGTCTGCAGGATCTCTGCTTTGCCTGGCAGAGCTCCCTGGAGGACTGCACAAATAATTTAAACGGCTGGTTTATTGTTAAAGGCATGTACCTGATTTCCCCGGCGCTGAGGCGGAGTGAAGCGTCCCAGCTCCATTGATTTCAGAATTAGAGTGTCAAGGATCCAGCCCACACCTTATTGAAATCAATACCAGTGATCAGGACCACACAGAAACTGCTCATAAGCTGTTATCTTGATATCAGCCCCAGTTAACTGGCGGTGACAATAAGTTCCATCGAATCAGATGGGCCATTAAATTCCGACACTCAAACCCCGGGCTGAAATTCGAGTCAAACATTAGCAGGAGAGGCTCTGAGTCTGACCCTCATCACTGGTGTTACTAGAGGTTTTAATTACACAGGGTTTCCTTTGGAGCTGCTTTTTTAGCTCACTGCCTTTGTGGGTTTTGTTTTTTAATGGAGCGTGGCTGGAGGAGAGCAAAGAAAAAAAATCTGCTCACCTGCATCTCCAACCTCAGCCAGGGCAGGCAGAGTAACAGTGCACAGCAATAAAATCATCACAGACCCAGCTGGAAAGTGATAAGACAAAATCAAACTGCCTGCAATAACAGAGACAGAGCCTTTTGATGGCGGGCAAGGAGGGAGGGTGTCGTTTTGCACATTTTATTACTGCGGTTCTCCAACCTCGCCGTGATGGGGATTTGATTCCCTGCCACGCTGGCGCTGTACCTGGAGCAGGGAGGGAAGGAGGGAGTTTTTAGCTACCCAGGGTATCCCTGGATTGGCAATCAGAGCCTGCTGGGGTGGGAGGCAGGAGGGGATGCTCTCACTTTGGCCACACCAAGCAATTAAAATGTTGGGCAGCTCAAGGAGTTCCTGTGGACTGCTGAGCCCTCCTGCCCGTGTGCTCACCCCTCCCTGGGCTGCAAAGGAAAACGTGTTTGATTAAAGGCAGATTGTTTATTGATTAATAATCCCTTTTTAACTTGGCTGCTTCAGATGGTCAGGAATGGGCAGCAATCAGAGCTAACGCGCTGCAGGTCCTGGTGGATGCACGTGTAGGAATAAAGCTCCTTTAGGAGGTTAAGCAAAAGTTCTTGGGTTTTTTTTACAGTGAGTTAAGGGCATGTGAACAGCCCGTGGGAGAAGCTCACTCTGCAAAATTGGGCAAGGGGAGGGTGGCAGGGACAGGCCATTACTGCTGACAGGCAATAAGAGGTGAAAATGCAGGCATTGGAGCTCTTGTGGTCATGTCCCCGTGCCCTTTATTTGCACACACCTCCAGCTCACCCTTCACACCAGGGGTTTTAAGGCCCAGCTGCGCACAAAGCCATGAAATAATTGAGATGGCAACCGAGCTCTGAAGGTCACCTGGTCCAACTCCCCCATGTTCAAAGCAAGGCCAACCTCAGGATCAGATCTAAAGTCAGACCATGTAGACCGAGGTCATGAGCCCACCTAGAAAATGACATCCAGGGCAGGATTTCACCCCTGGGTTTCATCCCAGGGGATGGCAGCAGCTCTGCTGCAGTTTTCCCACCATCTCTGTGATGGTCAATACAGCCTTGAAATCAACAGGCATCTCCAAGAGGTCTTAATGAAACACATTTCAAAGGCTCTTTACATCTCAGCGCCATAAAAGAGACCGAGGCCAACANCATCTCTGTGATGGTCAATACAGCCTTGAAATCAACAGGCATCTCCAAGAGGTCTTAATGAAACACATTTCAAAGGCTCTTTACTCAGCGCCATAAAAGAGACTGAGGCCAAGGAAAAATTACTCTTCCCCCATGATTCACAACTCAGGCTTATTTCTCACAGGAAGAAGCAGGAAGATATCATTTATGGGGAAGAAAAGGGGGAAAAAAACCAACTTTTGTTCGCCATGTGCCAACAGGCAGCGATAAGGCACAGCTAAAGTGGCAGCCTGTGCTTCATGGGGGTGAACTATTACTCAGATAAGATGGAGGCAAGAGATCTTGGTAGGGCTGAGGGGAAAAAAAAATCCTGGTTTAAGGTTATTACACAGGAAGAGCCCCGCTGCATGAAATCCATGGGAAATTGCATATTTTGTCACATTTAGTTATTGAATCCCAATTTCATCCTAGCACGAGGAAAAATATGCATCACCCTCCCTTGTAGCTCTTATTAGATTTCACAGCCTTTCAATATTAAAATGCCAGCCCGGGGAGCTGTGCTTCTCTTTCCATTTTCTCCCTCTTTCCCTCTCCTCCCCTCCCCTCTGCCACACTGCAGTGCTGGAGGTGTGGTGCAGGAGCCCTGGTGACACAGAATGAGTTGGAATCACCAGCTCTGGACACAAAGATCCCTCCAGCTTTCTCCTCACCACTCATTTATCCTCTACAAATTCATGGACAATCCCAGCAGTGCCCCTTTCCATGCTAGACCAGCCTAGGGTTGCATCCCTTCTCTTTTTTCAGGGATTCCCCAAATCTGCATGTTTTGTAGGGTGTTTTAGTTCCTGCTCAGACCTATAGGGGCTTAAGAGGGCCCAGCTCACCCTGTCCTCCCCTTCCACTTGGATTTACCCTCCCAGCAGCACCCTTAATGAATTTGAGTTGGTTGATGAACCAATGTCCTCATGCAAGAGGAGGATAAATCCCCTGGCAGCCCAAATCCTGATCCTCCTCTGGCCTGAGGGCTTGGCATGGATCCTTCTGCAGTGGGCTGGCACTGGAGAACCATTCTTGATTGCAGCTAGAAGGATCATGTGGTCAGAGAAGAACTGAGATTTTAGGGCTGTTTAAATGGGTTAAGTCACGTTCCCAAAGTTTGTCCAAAAACTGAATTAATTTTTATGCATCCCCCGGTCAACCTCCATGATCCATCTTTTCCATGAGTGAGAGAAGGGAAACTCTGCTCTGGTTAAAACCAGAAATGTTCCTTTGCCATCCCCAGCCTTGTAAATCATCCCTTGTTCTGCAGGGACTGGCTCTGGAGTGAGTGGGTGTTGAGGGTTTCAGAGAAGGGCTGTGAGTGCTGTTCTGTGAAGTTATCAGTCTCTCTCTAATAGAAACCAAAGTGCAGCTGCTGCAGGGAAAAATGTGCTGATTTCTCTAATATTAAAAAAGAAAAAAAATACTCTGTCTATAAACAGATTGAAGGAAACAAATTATTTCCCACAGTTAAATATTTTAAAGAGCAATCCAGGCTTTGGCTATCACCTACAGTAGGGAGGAGAAAGCAGTTTGAGGCTAAAGGAGTGGATTGCTTTTCCCAGTCTGCAGGATGCACCTGGTTTATTTAACCTGAGTGTTCTCTACCTGTGATGCTTTCCTGGCTTTGGGAAGGAGGAAAATCAGGATGAACTCAGGTCAGGTCAGGTCAGGACAAATCCCAGCTATGTGATCTGAATTTGTAACAGGCCACAGGAGAAATAAATCCCACGACTCCATAGCAGAAATGGGAAAAATCCTGGAGTGCTCGAGGCTGAGTTCAGATAAAAGCTGCAGCTAATTATCCAAACAAAATATTCATATCTTTGAATCAGCATAAAACAGGGCTGGAAACTTGAAGGGAGCAGCTTCTCCTGTGATGTCTCAGTCTGAGAGTTTGGTCCCTGACCTTTGGCAGGAAGGACAGAATTAAGAGAACTCCAAGTGAGAAGTGGCCAGGGCTCAGGGAAGACCTTGCCGAGGGCCAGAGGAGCAGCTCGCTTTTCTAAACACTTTTAAGGAAACCCCTCCTCCCTTCAAAGAGAGGAAAATGATATTGCACCACCCCAAAAGCTTCACCAGCTCTGCTGGACCTTTCCTAATCCATTCCCACCCTTCTTAGGTGTGTTCTCTCCCAAATCAGAGCACTGCCAGGTGAGACACAGAGGCACAGGTGTGACATGTGCTGCCTCACACAGCCCAGAAAGGATGAGAGCCAAATTCCCTCAGTGCTCTTGGATGAACAGCCATTAAAAAAAAAAAAAAAAAAAAATTAAAAGAAAGTACTAAAACCCCTTCTGCCTCTGAAGCACTCCCTCTGAACAAAAATAACAGTGCTGAAGCAGCACTTTCCATCCTTAAATCCCTGTGTGCTTTTCCAAAGGAAGGTCAATGCCATTGCCCCTGTTCACAGGTGTGGGGAAGGAGCTGCTGCTTTTCATGAAGGTTTTTCTACCCCACAGCCCAGTCCTGTTTAATGAGCCACTGGCTTTGCCTTTTTCCAGAGGTTGGAGCCAGTCCTGAGGGTTTCTGTGAGGGTTTTTATGCCCCTTCTTGTCCTTCCTCCTTTCAGGGTTGTGTTCCTCCATTCTGGAGGCCAGACTGCCCTGACATTTGTTGTGTTCCCATCCTTGATCCAGCCAGAATCTCACAGCATTTTACTACAGTGAGGATGGAGCAAAGAGTGAACGAAGTGGAGGCTTCATGAAATCAGGATTTTGCTCTTCCTTGTGCCATTTTTGAGATGGCATCTAACCAAAACTGCTCAGTTCTTGCCTGGCAGCACAAAAAGCAGACAATGGGGCCAAACTCACCATCTTGTCCCCTGTCCCATCCCTGCTGTACTCCTTGTTTCTTTTGGGAGTGCTTGTGTTCATCCTACAGATTTGTCTAACCCCTCTATCCTTGGCTTTCTCTTCCTTTTCAAGTTCATGGACACCTTCCCCTACCCCAGGTTGCTCAGAGCCCCATCCAGCCTGGCCTTGAACATTTCCAGGGATGGGGCATCCATAACTTCCCTGAGCAACCTGTTCCAGTCATGCAGTTACTGTTGGAGGTCTGATTCAAGTCATCTTAACTGATGAAGAAACAAATTCCACATGGGGAGAATTTATTTCCCCCCCCCCAGATTTACATTAATATGAATAGAATCAGGACCACACGTGCCAATTTTTAGAGCATTAACACAAATCTTTTTTAGCAGCCTGCTAATGGCTATAGACTGTAATTCACACCCCGTCTGCTGAGTAATTTTGCATGGCATCAAAGATTTTTGCAGGCAGAAATATGGGCAAAATAACACTTCAGTGGATCAATACCACTGAAATATAAGGCTATCCAGTTGCTAAAGAGGTCTATTTAGTTTCTCTGTCAGCTGTTGATCCTGGGTGGAATCAGTTGGTTTTCCTTGCAAGAATTAATACATTTTGTGTGGAGGACTCCTACCCCAGGAGCAGGAGTGCTGTTGCTGACAGGGATGTGGAGAAAGGGCTGTAAAATACAGAATGCAGAGCATTAAAATTAAAATCTGTGATAGTTAAATGTCTTAATTTCGTGGCACTACTTCATTTCAGCAGTTGTTTAAATTTTGGAATTGTTAAGGATGGAAAAAAACTTCTGAGATCATCAAGTCCAACCCAGCGCCACCATCGTGTTCACCATTAAACAACACCCTCAAGTGCCACATCCACAGGGTTTTTTAACATTTCCAGGGGTGGTGACACCACCACTTCCCCAGGCAGTCTGTTCCAATGCTTGGTAACACTTCAGTGAAGAATTTTTTTTCCTAATATCCAACCTGAACCTCCTCTGGCACAGCTTGAGGCTGTTTCCTCTTGTCCTGTCACAGAAAATAGATGGATGTCTGTTCCCTTGCTGATGGCCTGGGAAATAAAGATCAGAGACTTTTCAGCACTGGTCAGACTGTGTGGATACAAAAATCCTACCTAGTTCAGGGAGAATATACAACACACATGGGAAAGAATTTAAGGAAGTGTAAAGCTGTGAAGGGATGGAGGAGGCTGAACTCCTCCTGTCTCTGTCATTTTTAATAGGCAGTGGAATTAGCATTGTGCCTGTGATGAAATAAATGTACTTCAACCGCTTTGCCTCAGCCTGTCTCGCAGTAATTACCCCAGAGAAATTAGAGTCCTTGTTTCCTCTTGAAAAATAACTCGTGGAGTTTTCTTGAAGAAAATTCCTCCAACTACTTTTCCCGATGATACTGTTGGATAATATTAATTAAATAGGTCAAACAAAGTTGAGAACTTGGCTGGTGAGCCTCAGAGGATCAAAAGAGTTGGCGCTGTGGCCTTTGAAAACGTCCTGTCCCCTTATTCAGGCTGTTCCAATAGTTAGGAAGAGCATTAGGGGGCACTGGAGGCGCTTTTGTAACTTATCTGCATGTTTTGTTTAATTAACAGCTGGTTAAGCAAGTGTTAAGCCACCTAAAAGCCTTTCAAACCCTGCAGTGCTTATCTTCCCAGCACCTGCAGCTTTCTTCCTGCCAGTGCAAACCTGCTCCTTTTCATTCCCCTGCATCAATTGCAGAGAGAATATAGCAGTAAAAAAAAAAAAGGGAGATATTCACTGAGGTCTCCAGGTGCCAGACTCTGAGCTGATGAAAGCAGACACAGCTCCACACAATCAGGCCGTGGCTGTTGTTTCCAGGAGGTATCAGCATGGAGGCTTGAACCTCTGTGGGTTCCTCCAAAGCCTTGTCCATCCAGGAAAGAGATTAAACAACCTGACACAGCCTCTGTCCTGGGAGTGCCAGCCAACGTCCTGCTAATGAGCTTTGGGAAGGATTTTACTGCCTGGGAAAATTGTTTCAGGAGTGGCAGCAGAAGGAAATATCCAGTCAAGAGAGCCCCTCATGGGGACACAATGGGGGCACAGGCTGGCCATGAAACTGTGGCTGCCCCATCCCTGGATGTGTCCAAGGCCAGGTTGGATGGGGCTTGGAAAAACCTGGGATGGTGGAAGGTGTCCCAGCCCATGGCTGGGGTNTGGTGGAAGGTGTCCCTGCCCATGGCTGGGGTTAGAACTAGATGGACTTTAAAGATCTTTTCCCATCCAAACCATTCTGTGATCCTGTGGGTCTGTGAATAAAGGCTTTAACACCCCTGCTGCTGATGGTGATAGAACATATTTTCCCTTTTAGACTGAAAATCTTCTAATATCAGTGCTAGAAAACAACAATCTAACATGTAATCCCCATCTTCTGGAAATGAAGGAAGGACAAACACAAAAAAAATTTTTTGGGGGTAGGGCGAAATTTTCTGTTCTTGGGGGGTTTTTTTATTATTTGTCAATTTTGAAAATGTTGTCAGCAATTTGCAAATTCCCCACCTGTTCTGTGCATACATGAAAATAGCCTGAGTTCCTGCTCCTTTCTAAGTGACTTTTAATGTATAGCGAGAATGCACAGTGTTGACAGCTCTCCAATTTTAGCACAAGTCTCATTATCCTTTTTTTTT
>VWYP01018600.1:36333-59455 GCA_013400435.1 Pycnonotus jocosus | reverse complement strand
TATAATCTGGAAAATTCTCTTTGTCCAGGCTGAAGGACAGGAGTCGTTACAAATATGTAATTTAAGGGCAAATATTTTTATTTTAAAAAAACCCAAACAAAAAAACAAAACAGACAAAAAACCCAAAACAAACAAACAAAAAACCAAAACAAAAACCCAACAACAACAACAAAAAAAAACAACAACAAAAAGAATGCTTAGCTTAGAATTAAGAAAAATATTTTTGCTTGGATCATAAGCTAAAGAATACTTTAGAATCTTTGATGATAAGCCATATGAAATTTTAAAAAAGGCCTCTGAGGGATGATTTAAGTATTATCAATTGTCTTTGGTTTTAATCTAAAATTTTACTGTAATTCTTAGGCTGCTTTCCATGATCATCTAAACTGATCCTTTGTTGGAGTTGTATTAGAATCGAGTAAAGGGTGTGGAAACAAATCTCACATTGAACAATAAAGTTTCATATGTAGGCAGATTTCACTCTTCAGATCTTATTTATCTAGTAATTTTCAAATAATGTTTTTTTTCAGATTCCATCTTTCCATATCCAAGTCTTAATATATATGTTACTATAGAAATGCTACAACTATAGCTATGTAACTATAATGTAACCTGACTGTTCCAGTAATGGGATGGCAGCTTCTGTCCATTGAGATTAGAAAAAAAACACTCACAAATTAAAGTTTACTGGAAAAAATTACTTTGCATCTCAGTTCTGATGTTTAAGATTTTCGTTTTCCCTTTTTTTTTCTTTTTTCTTTTTTTACAAAATTTAGATACATAGTCTGTTTAGGTTTCTTCCTAGATATGGGGACAAAAAACGCATTCTAGCCTAATCCATGCTAGCAAGATTTTCAGCAGAATTTAATAAGTCTGTACAACTAACAAATAATGCTAAATAAGCAAAAATCCATGAAATGTTAATTCTGTGGTTTGAAAAAATTGTGTTACTGTTTAAAAGATGAAAATTCTATTGAATATCTAATTATCTGGGGAGGTTTTACTGTTTGAAGTGAATGTGTTTATGTGTGTTGCTCCCTTTAACTCTGTTATGAGCCATGATGTTTCAGCCTGGAGCTGAAACTTGTCTTTGAATCATCTGAAATGAGTCGACAGACAATCCTTTAAAACCACAGAAATAACCAAAATAACAGCTTGAAGCTGACCTGCAAGACCTGAAATGCATTTTTCATTCTCTTTGTAGAGAAGGTTGTCAATATTGCTATAATCAATAAATGACAACTTTGTACAATCAGTTTCATCACAGCTAGCTCTGGTGTCAGAACAAGTTGCATATACCTTTGCAGGTGAAGGACACCATACATTTGGCTACTTTTGTTCAAAACTTTATTAATCTTTACTTCACCTGTGTCAATTAGGCACTATATTTTTGAAATTAGATATTAGATACCTATTGTGCAATGAAATCTATTTTTAATTTACATTTTGTGTGACATAATTACGTAGAGACCAGACACGTTGTGGTACCAAAACATCCTTGCCGTGGTTGGAGAATGGCGATTTAGTACCTTCAGTTTTTACCCTCATCCTCTTTCTCCTGCCCCGCTCCCTTTCCCCTGGAGGCTGTCTCAAACCAGACCCTCATTACGCCCCCTCTTCCCTCTCTGGGAATGGAGTTGAGAACTGAAGGCACAAAAAGGTGAAAATTGCAGGTTGAGATAAGAACAATTTTCTTGAAACAGTCATGAGATAAGAAAACGAACAGTAGCAGCAACAATATAAATAACAAAAGTGTACAAAGAGAGGGTGATTTTCATGCAAAATCGCTCACCCACAGAGTCCAACCCGACACAGCAGGACCCTGAGATTATGAACAATGGCCCATGTTTTCTCCTCTTCTGCTTTTTAGCAGATGTTATTTCTATAGAGGGTTGCATAGTGACACACTGCTCCTGTTGCAATAAATAAGCATATGTATTCTTGTATCTTTTTTGAGTACTTCCTCAGAAAAATTTCGTATCACTGTGGGCATATATAACAATATACCAAATTCATTTTCCTGTGAAAAAATTTGATTTGAGGTTGACTATGACTGATATAAGGAGGCTTTTTTTTTTTCTCTAAGAAAAAGTGTGTTTTTTAGTAAAGAAGGTAACATTTGGAAAATGATATGTGTCTTTGAATTGATATTTCAATTTAAAAATTGTGATGTTTTCTAGAAAAAACATTGGCTCTTGGTAGCTAGCATTTGTCATTTTGAATCCAGAAAAATTATACGAGTAAGTGGTTTAGCCCATTGCTAACCATTTCCCCTTGGATAATAGGGATTGATTCTTCTCTCTGTCCCTGTCTTCCAGCCCAGAGGTCTGAGAACCTGAAGAACTGTTCTTACTCTGGAAAACTGAGGTAACGATGGCATTCAGTACCTCAGCTTTTTCATCATTCTTAGTCACTATATTTCACCTCTGCATCCAGTAAAAGATGGAGATTGTCCTTAGCCATCCTTTTGTTGCTAATGTATTTACAGAAACATTTTTAATAGTCTTAGGTACCAGTAGCCAGATTAAAATATTTTTGACAATTTGTTGCTTATTAAATGATATATCAGGATTGCAATTTTTTTTGGCAAAATAATAAGGTTCATTCATACACCAAGCAACTGTATTTGTTTCCTGAAAGTGATGGTAGGACAAGCTGGCATGGGCAAATTCTGACGTTTTTTCTCCATAAGATCAAAGTGACTCTGATGAGGATGCAGACCTGGAAAAAGTAATCTTATTTCCTGCGGTTATAATTACTAGCCTATTTGTGTTTCTTGTCTCTTCAATTCAATAGCCATTGACATATAGATAAGAACTGACTCGTGTTTTATCACAGTACATAAGAATTATTTATCAAAAAATTTAACGCAGATAATTCAGAATGGGCTTTCTTTACAACCTGTTTATTTGAATTACATCAGCAATTGACAGGACAACCAGATAATAAATTAACTGACATGATTATCTATTGTATATTGAACACTTTTATATGCATATGCATTTACAGTTCATACTATTTATAAACCTATTTTTCTTTGGTTTTAACACTAATTTGCTATGTCTCTGGTCCCGACTCACCTCCATCTTGACACAGGAATCATCATAATGTGCACTGAAGCTTTTGTGCTGCTAGAAATTCTGACATGCATTTGCCACCTGTCAGTCCAGTATTGTTACTCTGATAGTTGTACTGTTCTTCTCTGTTTATTTATTCTCTGTTTTTTTCCATAAAAAATATATTATATAATTTAAACCGATGCCAATGTCATCAACTGTAAAAATAAAAGGATTTGGAAATTGCTACATATATTTCAGATATTGTGGATTTTTAAGCCTTGCTTGCTCTTTCATCTGTTCTGTACTTTCCTATTTGAGAACTTTAGGAATTATAACATTAGGAGAGATCAGAGAAAATTATTCTGGAATATTACCCAAATTATTACCATCTGCAATTACTAATGGAAAAAATATTTTGGCACCTAGATGATATGTGGAAAGTAAGGATCTTCAAACCTGATTTCACGGTAATACGAATGTTTCCTAAAGTGAATCATTACTCAGTGTTCATAATGCTGGAAGAACCATTTATGCTAGACAATTTTTAATAAGATGAAAAGCAGAGATAGTTATAAAAAAAAAAAAAGGAAGAAAAGAAAAGAGGCAACCTTCATTTCCTTCCCTAAAGAAACTGAATTTCAGGGCTACATACTTATATGTAACTAATAAATGTTTCCTTAAAAAAATTATTTAGTTCTTCATGTTATAGCAGATTTGAAATAGCAGACAAATTGGAATGACATTGTAAAAACCAGTGGGTTTCTCACCTAGAGGAAGGAAAAGTTTGTGGCAGAACCAACCTATGAGCTGGTTTCTCAAAAATATATGAGTTTAGGACGTGCTGTTATTGTATTTTTTAACAAAATTCTTCATCCCTGTAATATAGAGTACACCTCTTCTTCTGGAAATAGTCTTATTAGTCCAGAATTTTAGTAGCTTGTGATTTTAAGAAAAGTTTATAATTTTAGGAGTAGTCCAGTGCAGAATTGAAACTGAAATTGTCCCCACATCTCTAATAGGCTATTGAATAGGCAATGATCAGTTTTACAATTTAACTATGACTTTAGTAATTTTTTTTTTTTTTGTGAGAAATTGAAATCTTGTTTTCCATTTATGCAAACAGCTATTCTTAAAGCTTTTATGGATCTCAAACAAGTCACCTCAAATCTTATGAGTAAAAGCTCCTTGGGCTGTGTTTGCTGTGTATGTACTCATGAGTGTGATAAAATGACATTAGGAAATGGAACTCACCTGTTTACGATTTTATTTGTTAAATATATTCCCAGCATGATTCTGCCATTTTAAAATTATCAAGCTCCAAAATAATACCCTTGTGTAATTTGAAAATTTGCATGAACCTGGTACCATTCCCAAAGAGGGGCACTGTAGTGTACTAAGTCATTCAGTTTTGGATTGGAAATTTTTTTAAATATAAAGACCAAGTCCATTCTGTGCTAGGTGTCAGGTTTAATTCATGAAAACAAGTGTAGCTACCTGGACTGTTCTATGAATTTTACTGCATTTTGTAGCTATTTTTGAGCCCTTTTTTCCCTGATTGTTGCAGTTCTGCTAAAGCATAGATGCCAAAATAGGATATAATTATACATTCTTCATTTCACTAATGCTGTTTTGGTTAGGATTTCTCACTGAAATGGAAAGTCAAGCACTAAGGTGGCTTCACTGTATAATTTCCTGCAACAATTTTCAGCCAGTGCAGTGTATACAACCCAAGTCATGTGAAGCAGTTACTGCTTCCCCACTCCACTAAGTCCAAACTTTTTTGGTTTCATAGCTGGGTACTACAAGGATTTCATTTGCTTCTTCAGTTATCACAGCATATCCTAAATTCTTTTTTTGTTTTTTTCTGTTATCATTGTCCAACTCCTATCCTTATCCCTCCCAGTGTTGTTTAATGTCAGTGTAATCTGTGACTTGCTCTTTGTCTTCAGGGTTGCAAAGATGTGTGGGCTACAGATGTGAAAATGAGGAAATGTTCTGAAGAACTAATGAGTTTTGAAGATAGATGAAAATGGGAACATTTAACAGAAAAATTATGGGTAGAAAAAAAAGGTAAAAAGGCATTGCCATAAATTGAAGTCCTGACTTGATCAAAGTAAGTATTAGAGCTTCCTCTGCCTTCATCAGGGCCACGATCTCACTTACCTTGTCCATTTAACATTTTATAAAACCAAAGAGCAACCTTGAGTTCAAGCCAGCAGGAAACATGCTGACATAAATATAAATGTGGTTTTAATTAGAGCCAAGAGAATAATGGACTTTTTTTTTTTGTGAATAGATGAGTTGAAAATTCAGGAAAGCTTTTTATTAATTTGGTTCAATTTACTTTAATTTTATTTTGATTTTCACACTGGCAGTAAAAAATACTTTATTTATTCTCTTATTTTTTAATATTTTGTCCTATAAAATATGCTTTTAAAAATAAAAAGCAATATAACCTCCTATAAGCTGTTGAATCAAAGTTCTAACCCTTCTCAAAAATAATAAACTTGAAAATATGGAATAGGAGGTGCTTCTAAACTTTTTTTGTTTATTATGTAGAAGAAACCTTTTATTTAGCCTTTTGTGTCTTTCCCAATGGGATATAAGGATGAGCCTGAACTGTGTGCAGTGCACATTCAAAACAGTTTCATCTTCCTTATCTTCTGAATCATAAACCTATAGGTAAGAGAAAGAAATAGCATGAATTTTATTATAAGCAAAATGTTTATACATTTGTACTCCTAACATTTTGGGACAGCTGGCATTTGTTTGTTCATTGTTTTGCTCTTTCCTCTTAACCATGAGACATCATTGTTTCCATTTGGTATTGATTTCTCCATTACACTATTTAAATGCTTCTTTGTCTAAGGGTGTTCAATGCTTCTCATCTGCTAGAGAAAAAATGTTTCTGAGAAATGTCCTCATTTACCATTCACCCTTATGTATCTGACCTTGAAAAGTTTAGGCAGTTGTCTCACATGCAATGAGGAAATCATCATACTTTAAGGTAATGGAGGTATTTTGGCTATCTTCTTGAGGGACCCTTGCATCCAATGAGCAATTCTAGATCTCTCATTCAAGGGTGCTTGGGGTAGGGAGAACTCTGAGAGTGTGAGCAAGGACAGAGAGGTCTCATGGCATTCTCAGGGTCAGGCACAGGGTGCGACATGGCTGTTTTCACTCAGCTCAGTTTCACGGAGGATTTTTTTTATTTTATGGGAAAACACGTGAGGCAAAGAAATGTAAGACAGGTAAGAACCTAAAAAGAAGCACACCTGTTGAGGGAAAGTTGACTCAAAGATAGAGGAAGAAAATCTCTGCTTTGCAAAGTTATAAAAGTCCAAGGGAAATGTCATCAAAGATGCTAAATCAGAAATATCAGGGGTCAGATACTTGAAGGATCAGTGGGGGCTGATCTGTCCCCACCACACTGGAAAGTGGTTGGCTTGCAGACTCATCAAGTCATGGGTTTGCATCAAGAATGGGGGACATGTAATGCTTAACTTAGCATACCATTTGTCCTGGCTATCGTATATATTAAATGAATTTAAAATTGCTTTGTATGGCTAAATGGTACAACTTTCAACCCAAACCATTCTATGATTCTATGATATCATGCACATGAGGTCTCAGCCTGCGTGGTAGAAGAAATTGGAACAAAAATGACCGGATATATTCTATGTACAAAACTCTTTGCATATCACACATGAAACTTCATTAGGATGTGACAATATTTTCTGTCTCTATTTTGGGAAGTAACTCTGAGGGCTTATCTCTGACATCAGATGCAGTATGTTCTCCTCACCAGAGAATACCTCAGTGGAGGATTCTGACATCTACTTTTCTAGGCAGAATTGTACAGGTAGGTAAATTTCAATAATAAAAAATAAAATGCAGTGATAACCAGTTCTTCTGGGTAAAAGACTTTTTGAAAGGAAAATGGTGATTTCTACCCGAGCATCTTTTTTGTTTCTCTTTTTTCCCTCCTTCTTATCCCTGTCTCTCAAATTACTCCTGTACCTATCAAGAATATCAGAAAAATATCAGTTCCATGTCCTATCATAGCCACTGTGAGCACAATGAATGAATCATTAAAACTATATGTCCCTTTTGTCTTAGATAGCAATCATAGGAAGGATTTGTCACATTAATATGAGACAACAGAAGAGAGGGTCTCCTCCTTTTTGTAATACACAGAAATTGAATATTAATTGGTGACATCACAGACTTCTGTTGACAGCACAGCTGTCCTTGTAATCCAGCTATGTTTAGCCAAGTGTTTACTTTACACATCCAATTATCCAGGACTGTGGGTGAATCGGTCATGTTTGAAAAGAGCATTTCCCTTTTTATTGTGTCTAGTAGCAAAACAAAGCACTTTTATATGTAGTATCTGCCCTTCCAGGAACAAATTTAAACAATAAAATGGCTTTATCATAACAGTTTTTTGAGGATTTAAAGATTAATTTCTGAAAATAGGCATCTGGATTCTATGAGAGGAAAAAGTACAGGTCTTATGTTTATTGCAGTTGCAGAAATTTGGAGACTGAAACTGTTAAAATGGTTTTTGGCTGATATTTATCAGAAAAATTAGGAAAGAAATGTAGTTTTGAACCACAAAAAGATATGGGTGCTGCAGCAAAGAATCGTGTTTTTTCTCCTCTTCTTTCTTTTGATTTTTAATCTGGCTGTGTATTTTGAGGCCTTTGGAATGCCATTGTTACTGAAAAAACAATTCACTTGCAATATGTGTTTTATCAGAAAAGTCAGTTTAGAAGGTATACACAGTCTCTAGATAAGTGATAAAGACCGAAAAGAAAGCATAAAAACACCAATGGTTTGCCTGCTGCATTTAGTTCTCCTGAAGCCACAGCAGAATCCTGTGCTTGATAGACACTATAGTGATAGTACAGATTTGATCACTACAATGCTAAGACACATTAAACTGGTTTAGAATGTTTGTACTGGTTTAAACTGGTAAAGAATGTTTTTATCTAGAATCACTGTGATTAAAATACAAAAAAAAAAAAAAAAGCTTACTAAAGCAAAAATGTTTGTTCAAGAAAAATAGATAAAAAGCCTTCTCTATAATAAGGGTTAACATTACCTGATGTGGGTTAATCTACTAAATTCCTTCTGTGTCCAATAAAAGATTTACAGCATCTAAACTTTTTGTTGGAATGTCCCTCAGCAGGAGCCTCTATTGGTGCTAAAATGAAACTTGTACTAAGATTTGAAATACCACCTCCAAGTGTGTGTTTCATCTATATTTTGACTTATGTCCTCTTTGGTGAAGAGAGTTTTGAGAAAATCTAGAAGACAACCTATCAGAAATCCATACAATAAGCTGAGCTCAGCTTTCATTTTGGTTCTATTCCAGATTGTAAGCTTTTATTCTATTGATTTTTCTTAATTAGTTTTGGCTTTATCTTATGCACACTGGAGGGCACGTCAGTATTAATACTTAACATCTTCCAGCACTGGCAGTAGTCATTCTGTTAGTACAGACTGGAAAGGCATGGCTGCCAATGTTCAAATAGCAGCACACACAAGTCCCATCTTATTTGGGTTCAACAATGTGAGGATGGAAGTTCCATCACCCACCTGTTACTGCTCCTTTCGGGATGGAAAGAGCAGAATGAAATTTCTGTGTTAATTTTTGTTTAATGGTGATAAAATGTGCAGCTCCAAGAGTAGTATGAGAAAGAAACTAGTTGTATTTTATCAATGAAATGTCAAAAAGTTGCAAATATCAATATCCCAGACACAGAAAGCAGAAAGTATTGTTAATAATCTGAAAAAAAAAAAAAAAAAGTAACTCAATCCAGTAGAACAGAAAAGATTTTCTCCATCAACTGCTTTTTAAAAGGAAAATTATGTGGAATGGAGAGTAGTTCATAATTACTTGTAGTGTGTTCTTTAATGCAGCAGCAGAGCAGATAAGGTGGGTTGGGTTTTTTGGTTGGATTTCTTTGGTGGACTTCTTTTTCTTTTCTTTCTTTTTTTGCTTTGATTCTGTTGGTATTAGGAAGTTCTCAAGAACAAATGTCAAATCTCAGTGGAATGCTTCAATGAATAAAAGGGCAATGAAAGGATCTCTCTGGCATTGTACCTGTTGCCTAAGGGGGGAAGTAGATACCAGCTCTCAGATTTTTTATATATATATATGAGCAGAAAATTTCTAAATACTTTACATGTCTGATGAATCACACCACATATAATTAAACCATGGCCAGTACATTAATACATCCCCAAAGATATAATTTTTGGTTTTAATAATTTACATATTGATAACCATAGATTAATCACTTATCTTAAAATATTAAAGATGGTTTTACAGATAAGTAGACCAAAATTATCCAATAGATTATATTATATGAAGTGTGGGAGAAATCACTCACAAATACAACAAAGTCATCAAAATACAATGGTAAATGTATTATAAGCTAAATTTGGTTTTCAAAATGTCTCAGATTTTATAAGTTTGTTTTATTTAAGGTACCACAAAATCAGCTAATGGAAATCGTGTGGTTTGGTGAAACTCCCAGGAGGTTTTTTCCCTTGGAATAATTTTAGACAAATAAAAATAGTTTAGGGAACATTACAAGTAACATTAGAGGACATTACTAGTGTAAAAATATTTTCTTTTTGAAACAGACCAGAACAAGATATTTTTATTGCATGTTAATTCCTGTCTCTGATTTTCTAATATTGATAAATTGTATGTAAAGCTACAGAAATGTTCATTCTACAAACATCATTGCATGCTAAGCAGAATGGAAAGGATATATACAGAGATATCCCCAGAGCAAAGAAACATTGCCAAGTTCAGATAAAACCAAATATTTTCATTACTGGAAATAAAATAAGTCGCTCTTTTACAGAGGTAAGTAGAAAATTCAGAGCTATATTCCATTGCATAGCAACATGACAGTATGTATCTTTTGGATATAGAGAAATATATAAGCATTCAGGAAAGCTTAAGAAGAAAATACCTTTATTTGCATTGCTGATAACTGTAGTGGTCCAGTAAATACTACAGATGCCATGAGCTTTATGCTGAATAAAGACGGAGGCTGTTTAGAAACAGAAACTCAGCTTTTCTGGAGTATTCCAAGTTGCTGAAAAATTAGACCTGCATCTGCATATCATAAATCCTGAAGATGCTGCAGAACAGTACATTTTAAACTTTTCTTCCCTATCCTTTCTGTTCACATTAAATGTACCATGGTTAGAAAGAAAAGAGAGTTTATGGAACTCCACATTAAAATAGCAAATTTCTATAAAACATATGAGAAATTAATGGGTAAAGGTTGCTGTGTTTAAAACACAGGTATCAACACTCTTTCACAAGAAAATCAGTGACGATACAAAGTTGACAGAGAAAACACAGGCTTTATAATCCCCCCTTGCCAAGCTGTGAATGGAGACCAGCCAGATTGGTTGCTGCAGAATCAGGTAGCACTGGTGCCTCTCCCTGGGGGCTGGGGATGGTGTGTCCTTATGGGGGCTTGGAGTCCCCAGGAAGGCTGCTGCTGGGGAGGTTGTGTTCAGTGCATGAACTCTTATACTATGGAAAGCAAGATGGGAACACATGGAAAATGTGTTCATTCTCCAATCGAGAAAGGTACCTGTTGGGTAGAAAAATTTAGGATTTGCTTTTATGAAATAATTAGTCCTGCACTGGTATGTTATAAGACAACTAAATCTAATTGCTTTTGGAGGGCAAATATCAACATGTTAGTGGTTGCTGCTGCATGCACTTTTGGTCGCCATGAGGAAAGCAAATGGCTTCTTGCTTTATACTTTTAGGAGTTCCTAAAGTGCTGTGAAATGGTGAAATACCAAAATCACTAGTGATAGTTACTTTGCCCAAATGAAAAGAAACATTTCCTCATCATTCTCAGAGAAACAGTATGCTCCCATGTGTTTAAATAGAGGTTTTGATATGTTGACTTTTTTTCTTTTTCTTTCAGTTTTGGTTGCTTGTTATTCCTGCTTGCAGTCTAAAATAATAGAAATCATTCTTTTAAAAATGCAATTTACAAGTCAGAGAAAAGAAACTGAAGAAAAGTGTCACATAATTACCCATGCATAATTGGAAAATACAATAGATATATTGGTTGCAGGTGGCTGACAGTAAGATAGCTAAGACGAAGTAAACACTATTAGCAAAGTTTCAATTATTAAGTGTTGCATGCAAAATTAGTGTGTGACAAAAGAATCACAAACTAAGGAATTAATATGAAGAAAACTAAACAAAGTAACCAAACTGTTGCTGTGTTTTACATTATCAGTCTTTTTTGTGGCAAGGCTTTCTCATGTTTGACTTGACTGGGCAACCGATCCAGTGTGAGAGACCATTAACCAGCCTCAGAGAGAGGCTTGCAGAGTCCAAAAGAGCCCTTTTGAGACCAAGGAAAAGCATAAAAATGGTCAGCATTGATAAAAACTCATTTACACCCACTTAGAGAGTAGATGATAGAGTGCAATCTAAAATTAATGCTTTATCTTGTTCACAGAATTGTACGAAGATGTTGACATTGCTTTAGAATCACTTGGTGCCTTGCCTTGCTGTAATAGTCACATTTTAGAGATTTATGTTTTATGGAGCCTACATCTTATCCTATGGAGTTTATGAGTCTTTTGATATCAAATAGGCCACACAGAAGCCAATTTTGGGAGCACCAAAATTTCAGCTGTTTGGAACAAATTTTGGCTAGCAAGATTGTTATTTTTTTCTCTTCCAGCTGACAGACCAAGATGGATATTTGCAAAATTCATGGCATTATGTCTTTCAGCCTGGCTAAAGCACACTGTAACACAGAGCCACCTCAGCTAGCACATCTCATGCTGAGCTAGGAAGGGAATGAACAGAAAACAGAGCCTAAAGACAGGAAAGCAGTGATGACAGGCAACAACACAGCCTCCTCTTGCAGCGCTTTTGCATGGACTTTGTGCCCATTACCCTGCTAGCAGACCTGGTCTGGAAAGGCTGAAAAGTACAGTGCTTCCCAGCTTGGATTTCTGTATGACCTTCTTAGAATGAGCAGGACTCTGTGTTAGTCTGAATGTTAAGTACCTCTCATCTCCACTGTAGAGGACAAATGTGCCTCACAGCACCTGTCGTTTTTCAGGACAACTGTTGACATTTTCATAGTATTTGCTCTACTTGTTGATACAATATCAGGCTGTCAGAAGACCTCACTTGACAGCCCCAAGTTGTAGGGATCATTATAAACAGTCTTGTGAGACTATAGGAGAGTGTGGAGCTGACACACAGCTCTCACACCACAGTCTTGATAATTTTTTAAAAATTATTATGAGATGACACAATTCTCATGTGCTATTGAAAACATCAATTTTTCTACAGAACATTATGATAGAAAAAACAGAAATTGGAACATGTTTCCTTTTTACCTTAAGCTTATTTTTAATATCTTATTATTTTCCCTATTTAGAAGATTTTAAACAGCTGTGTGATACAATTTGAATCAGCTGAAGCATAACATTTGACCTAATCTCATTAAAAGTGATTATAAAAACAAATTAAAATCTCTTTCCAATATTTAGAAGGTGAAGGCTAATACCCAAAATATTTTGCAAAAAGAGGTAGATGCGCTTACTGTGGGTATGTTTCCTGACACAAGACCTACATTTTTAATTTATTTGTCTGCTTCAGGATTTACATAAAATAGAATAGATTTTGCATAACTGATTGTAAGGTCTTTATGCATAGCAGAATATTGACAATCACACTTGAGATTACTATCCATTTAGTTTATTGTCAGGTATTTTTCAGCTAAATTTGCAACTTTCTTTATCAGTGAAGCAATATTAAGGAAAAAATATTATCTTGAGATGAGCTATGATTGAACCTTCAGTGTCCTTCATCTTTTTTTTTTTTCAGATTTGTGTCCTGCAAAACTTATTTTGTAGAAAAAGCTTTGAGCAAATAAGGTACGGTCAGGCTGACTGCTGAATAAATGCTAAACTTGTTGATATTTGAGTTACTATGTAGAGAGAGTGAAGTTAACATACTTCATTCATTAGATAACATAAACCTTAAAGCCTAATAAAGAGCAACTAAAATTTTCATGTATCAGGAATGGTAGACCCCAGAGTTTTACTCACATGAATAAAGAATTACAAAAATCTCTTTTTTCTACAGAAGAGACTTTGTCTCTTGTACCATGAATTTAATAATGATTAAAAAATAAGTAAACAAAATAAACCACAGAATATTCATGTTCCTAAGTGTGATATTTACTTTCAAGTTCCTCGATAACTTAGGGAGGTGTTGTTGGAAGCAAGTCTGAAGAAGTATGTAACCCACTCAGGGATTTACATGGAATGGCAGTTTCTGAGCACACTATTAGAATCTTCATTTTTTTGCTGAGTGTCAATGCACCAATCACTGAACATTTTCTTGGAGCTTTAAATTACTGAGAAATATTAATTATTTGATTGTGTGCCTTATGTTGACCAGTAATTACTAGTGAACACAAAAAATATTTTTAACTTTTCTGAAATTACATCCATATTATAAATTGTTTCAAATTATCACTGTGTATTTCAACTACACTTCTTTTGTGTAATATCTCAGTATCTTGTTTGGGAGATGCTTTAACTCATAGGTAACAGCATAGAAAAGCTATTTTCAATTCATGCACAGACTACATACAACTTTATCATTTGAAGAAAACGTTCATTATTTTGATGCATCTAATTTAGTCTTCTTCTTTGAGGACTTGGATGGTAGAACACAAAATGTTCTTAGAGTGAAAATTATTTAGAGTTTGTGCTGCGAGTGTTTTACACTCTGCAATTTTGTGTTGGGGTGGTGGATAGAGACCTTTCCTTGCTATAAAATACATCCTCCAAAACTGATGGTAAGAAATGAATTATTAGGTTGTTAGGTAGATGATGCATCTTCCTTGTTTTAGTCCCAAGATTAATATAAGAATATATTTGTGAAAGTAAGAGCTCTGACAACTCTCTTGTTTTCTACATATCAGCCCTTATTACTCTTATTAGACATTGATGAATACACTCATGGTCACTGCATACAAATACAGAAAAATAAAATTATATATATACACACACACCCCGTGTTGGAAGAGACATATGCGTGTGCAGTCCTATATATTACTGTAGAGATATTATTATTATAAAGATATCCTTTTCCTCAAAGAACTGCATGCTTTTGTAATGAGTCCCACTTCATCTTTCTCATAGGCTCCCTTCAGGTAGTGGAAGGCTGCTATTAGGTCACTCCAGAGCCTTCACCTCTTCAGGCTGAACAAACATAATTTTCACCGCCTCTCCTCACAGGAGAGGTGCTCCACTCCTCTGATCATCTTGGTGGCCCTCCTCTGGAGTTTCTCCAACAGGTTGATGCCATTTCTGTACTTGGGCACCCCAGAGCTGGGTGCAGCACTGCAGGTGGGATCTCACCAGAGCAGAGCAGAGGGGCAGAATCCCCTCGCTGGCCCTGCTGCCCACGGTGCTTTGGATGCAGCCCAGGACATATTTGGCTTTCTGGGCTGGGAGTGCTCATGGTGGGGTTATGTCCAGCCTCTCATTCACCACCACCCGAAAGTCCTTGGCATGGCTGCTCTTGACCTGCTCATCCCCAGTCTTGCTACAGGGGAAAGCCCCAACGTAGGTACAGAACATTGTACTTGGTCTTGTTAAATCTCATGGGATTCCCAAGGGCCCACTCCTGGAGCTTTTCCAGGTCCCTTTGGATGGCATTACATCCTTCAGGTGTCCTTCATCTACACCACTCAGCTTTGGTATCATCTTTAAATTTGCTGAGGATGTACTCGATCCCTTCATCTATATCATTAATCAAGGCAACAAATAACACTGGTCCAAATGCAGGCCCCTGAGGGACACCACTTTCACTCATGTCCATTGAGACTCTGAACCACTGACCACTGCCTTCTGGATATGACCTTCCAACCACTTTCTTATCCATCTAACAGTCCCTTCATCAGATCCACCTCTCTCTAGTTTAGAGAGAAGGATGTAGGATGTGGATAACAGGAAAATACTTGGATAACAGTCAATGAAGTAAATAAAAACAAAGACTGAAAATACGATGAGAGGAAAGAGGGATCACAGACAAAATGTTAAGGGCTATAGCCCGCTGCAATGCTGTAGCCTATGCCTATACCTATTAGCAGGTAGCACAGGGAATTACTTGTTTGTAGAGAGAAATAATTAATGCTGAGGATCCAACAACTACCTACCAATATGTGCTGGGGTTGTGGAGATTTTTGTTGGGTTTTTTGTGTTTGTTTTTTGTGTTTGTTTGTTTTTGTTTGTTTGGTTGGTTGGTTTTGTTTTTGTTTTTGTTTTTGTTTCCACTTCAGAGTACTTCTGGGCTGATGGTCAACATTTCCTTTAGTGATTGATTTGAGCATGCTAGGCAAGGTCCCAAAACACACTTTACAGAAGACTTGCTGCTGAAAAACCTTCAGGTCATATACTCTAAGACCACACCATAATGTGAATCAAAACCTGACAATTCACACCTACATCTTCCTTTGGAGCAGGTGTAAATTTGGACAAATATTCCTCAGCTATTTTCCCTCATTGCTCTTTGCTTCTTATTGCAGTGAAATCTTAGAAAGCTGAAAATGTATCCTTTTAGATGAAACTAAATTGGAAAGTGCATTGCAGATAGCAATTTCAGAACAGACTAGAGCTATTTCAAGGTCACTTTGTACTGTGTTGGGTGCTCAGCAACCTATTTCATTTCATTTCATAGGATGGCTCCTATTCCAGTGTGCTTCTTGCTCTGTGTGGATGTGTGGAACACTTGCTTCTGGCATGCACTCCTGGCACAGGCTGAACTGCTAATGTCAATGTAGCCATAGAAAATAAAATCTGTTTGGTTTGAATTGCAATAAATATCAACAAAATATTATTAAAATAACTAAAACAATCCTAGAAAAAGAAGACAGAACAGATTTTGATACAAATACTGTCTTTGAATTTATAGGCAGAAAAACCCACTTCTGCTGTTTGTCATCATGTCTTTTATGATGACAATAAGTCATCAAGTGTTGCTGACAATATTATTTGCACTGGTTCTAAATTTGAACTAGTTTGTAATTAGTTCAAGAACAGAATTTGACCTTGGGCTGTAGAAGAGTTGTGAATGAAGGAAATATGTCAGCAGCATGCCTAAAAATAAGGAAAGAAATGGAATACGGAATTTTCAAGTGACAATGATTGATATGTATACATCTTTATGAAAATGAATGAGCAAGAGTTTTCTAAACACTGGCAAAAAATTAATTAATAAATAATGAAGAAAAATAATTGATTAAATATTTGATAATGAGAAAATTTGATGTAATAATTATTTTTCAGAGGGAGGAATGTGAGACAAAAACAAAGTAGCTTTGAATAGAGTCCAGAATTTTATCCAAAGCCTTTGAAGTCAGCAGGAAGCCACTGGCTTCCACATGCTTTTTGGCAGCCTTGCACTATATTCTCTGTGGGACAAATCTGGCACATGTCTCAGATGCTCCATAACTCAGTCCCAGGCTGATAGTACTGCTTCATCAGTTCATTCCTTTACCCATCTTCCTAAATTAATCTCATGACAATCCATTTTATAGACTTTTTCTGACCTCTCTGATCATGATGGTTCTTGTAACTGAAATGGTGATTTGAATATGATTCCTCTGTATTTGTCTTTCCACTCCAGAGTAGAGAACATTTGCCAGAGTCAGCCATAAAAAACCAGTAACTTACTGGGGAAAGTCATTTCTATAACATCACAGGTGTATAAATTAACTTTTTTTAACTAAATATTTTGGTTATAGATTGTTACATTTCTGTCCATTTTACTTTTTGCTTCACACTCTGACTGACAAGCTAAACATTTATCTCCTGCCTGGCATTCCTACTCTTAACTAAATCATGCCCTCCATTTTTGTTTTTCCAGGAGTGTCATGTCCTCAAGGAATATGCAAACCAAAGGGAGCACTAATATCTTCAGGCCATCAGAGAAAGAGCTGGAGCTGTTCATCAGAAGTGGCAGAAGAGCCATGAATGTTGCCACACTCTAAGATCCACAGGTGAGAGATCACAGCTCTCCGTACCAGGACATCCTGACAACTCCCATAGCTCTGCAGCCGTCCTGCGGGGTGTAGCTCATACTCACACAGGATCTGGGAAAAGCTGGACAGCCCTTCAGATGGCTGAGCCTCCATCCACATCATCATTTCTGTCTGCAAAACGACTATGCAGCAGCACAGCAATCCACATGATTTTAATAATTTGATAATTTATAATTTTGATAATTTTAGCTTTGCTAAAGCTGGCAGTGCCAGGCTGGTGCTGGTCCATTGGTAAAACAACAAACTTGAGAAATGTAAGAAATTCAAACGAAATCAAACAAAAACAACCCACAAAAAATCAAAACAAAAACAAAGCTACACTAAACAAAACTAACAAAACAAGCTCCAAACTTTTAGCCATTTTTAATTTAATATTGTTTAAAATGTTTAAGGTATAGGAAGCCTTTCACAGTAACTGATTTGTCCTCACTATTTTTTTAAATGAAATGTTTTTATAATGAATGCTTATAAAAAGAGAAATATATATTAGAATAAAAAGGATATGATTTGGATGGAAATAAGATTAATTTAATTTGGAAAAAGAGGATATATTATTTTTGGCATTGAATTTTGAATGTGCAAGTTCAGTATATCATTACAGGGTTGCTTCCACCTGATGGTACTGGTTTTCTCTGTTCTGACTGACTTTTAAGATTAAAATAATTCTTTTTCTGTTTCTTGTATTATCTTGGGATCTAACTAGTTTAATTTAAAAAAGAAAGAAAAAAGAAATTACTGAAAAAAGGAAAGGCTATATCGCTAGGTCTGTTAGAAGGATTTTGGTATGTGGGGGTTTTTTTGTTTGTTTGGGTTTTGTTTCTTTGTTTGTTTGTTTTGGCTTTTTCATTTTGGTGGGGTTTTTTTCCTTTAATAAACCGGAAGGCTTGGAAGATTATTGGACATTCATACAACAATACTGTATGGTTCTGTGCTCTTATGGAGTATTCTGAGCACATGCAAATTTAGATGTGTAAATCAATGGCTGCTAAGTGAATCATCCCATTCAAATAACTAATACTGATGGACAATCACCCTAAAAATTTTAGATGAAGGGATGAGCAAGTAGGATTACAAAAATTCAACTTTCATTGTTGAGATTTCAAATTTGATAGGTGAGTACATGAGCAAAATATAAGCAATCAAAATTAGAGAACAAATGAAGTCGTAGGTACATGGCTGCTGACAGGTAAAAATGTACATCACAGAAGAGCAGTCATAAACTAATACATATGTATATGACTCATAGGTAATATATTTTTTAAAAAAATAATTTCTTTTTAGGCTTTCATATGTGTAAGAAGACTGTGATATCACTACTTCTATTATAATGGATATAATTTGAGATACTTAACCCTTTTCTTCTTTTTCCCATTGTTCTGATTCACTCTTTTAATGGAAATCACACAAAACCTAATAGTACTACTTGCTTGTATAAAGCAAATAAAATTACATGGGTTTTCTAAATTTCTTGAAAATATAACCTCATGTAAACTTAAAATATAGTTTATACATAGAGGAAAAGTAAATAACTTTTTTTTTTGTTTTTATTTTTTCCCTGTCATTTGAAAGGAAAAATCTGAAAAAACTTGTGGTTTGTTGCTCACAGAGATAAATTTATTTGGACTTTCAAATGTCAAATTATTCCAAAACCAGATTTGTATCAGCTCATGTTTAGAAGCAGTCAGGCTTATACAAACAGTGAAAACACACCCTGTGGAGGTCACTGAGAATGCAAACACAAGTTATTCTAGAACTGCTCCTCTTAATTGTCTTAGATGTCTTTGTAACACACAGTACAGTAAAAGAAGAAATATTTCTGAAATTTATGTTAAATTGAAACAGTTAGGTTTTTTTCCTAGTCAGAGCCAAAAATAAGAAACTGAGACAGGAGAAAAATGCAGTAAGATCCTGAAAACTTGTATTTCTCTTTTCTCCCAGCTGGTCCCAAGAAAGTTCCCTAAATTATACCTGCACAGGTGATATCTAAGGTAAAGCAAGCACAGAATTACAATCCCTTTCCCACCCCACCAAAAAAAAAAAAACAAAAAAAACCAACAAAAACCAGAATAGTAGTTCAATTACTGATAATTCCTCTCAATCTTTGTTACTTCTTTCTTGTAAAAGAACATGGAAGAAAGAGAACAGAATTCTAGTGTATCAGAAGAAAACTAAATGCACTTTGAGGCATACTTTGTAGGAGTCCATTACCTCTCAGTGAAAAGGTGGAAAAAGCAGACTTCTGGAAACCCTACAGATCCTGAGTACTATAATGGAGGAAGTTATTTTTAAGTAAAACTTCACTAGAAAATAGATAGTCTGGTAGCCTGTATGTTTGAACAGCTAAATGAGTAATAAAGAAAATAATATTTGGAGACATTCTGCCAAATAAATGCATCAGATATATTTCAGTCAGTCATGGGCTGAACAGTCATATGACTTGTTTGGTCAGTTACAAGTTAATTGTAGGAATGGGACATGCTATCAAATAAAATTAGTACTGGTCTGTTAGCTACACCCTAATCAAAACAAAAGGACTCAATTAGTTGTTGCTGTGATTTCCAACAGCATTTTAGGTCTATTTATTACATCCTTGGGATGAAAATCTGAATTCTGACTAGATATATCCTTTAGTACATCATCAAATAATAGGGCTTTTTCATATTAATGTATTAAAGCCTTAAAATTTTGCTTAAGGTTTTTGCTCCACTGATAATAATTGATTTTACCAAGACTTAAGTAAATGAGGGATTTTCAGCATGCAGAAAAGAAAGAACTAATTCCCTGAACAATTCCTGAAGTAGACATAAAACTTGTAGAAAGGTAAACGGGGTGTGCACACCATCTTACATTATTACCTATACTACTGGAAACTGTTGATTTGGAAGCATTTATTATATATTTATATAGTTGAATTTACTTACATTTGAATTCCTGCTGCCATTGTCCTTTGCACAGTTCTGGACAACATCTCTGATGAGATTTCTGAGGCTGTCATTTCCATCTGTGGTTGCTGGTGTAGGTTTTGGATGTTCATTCCTTTTGTTTTTTCCACATGTAGGAAGAAGAAGAAGGTGGTCATGCATGAAGAATGGATATAAAAGAAAATACAAGCAGACTCATAGCTTGTGGAGTGCAAGGGTTGTGTCTTATCAATAATTATGGCCCCAGTAATAAATAGATTTAAGTAATCCTGCGTGTAAATATTGGTTCACATATGTTTTGCATCTGGAAAATTGAGTGGTGAAAACCAAACAGCATCAGAGAATTATGCATACATATTTATACAGATAAATAATACAAAAATTGTTGTTCATTCTACTATTGACAATAAATAAAGTATACAAAATTCCCATAAATACATTTCTAGTTATAAAGGAGCACATCTGGAGGATCTGGTTAAAAGACTCAACTAACTAAAGGTGTCTAAATCTTTCTGTGACCCAGGACTTCCATGGATGTTCAAGATTGCTTGCCCTTGCAATAGAGATAATAATTTCCTTTTACTTGAGTGAAGTACATTAAAGCTCTTAGCACATTTGAACTTAGGGTGTGAGTCTATGTTTTAGGTGAACAGAGGAACAGAGAGCTTAAAAGGAAGCAATGACCAGAAAAGTGTGTGTTGAACTGCATGAATAATTCCTTTTTATTTTATTATCTCAGCCACACCATTACCACACTGCCTCCTCCTCCTCAAAAAAAAAAAAAACCAACAAAAAAAACCAAACCAAAAACAACAGAGAAAGCCTGACATATTGAAACTAGTCTATCAAAACCAAATTCCATTTAGCTACAGAATGTACAGTGCATTGGATTGTATTTCAAATGAATAAATGACTGACAACTCATTCCAGTTTTTCATTTAAGGCATGAAACTGCAATCTATGCTGATACTTAACACTGAAGAAGCATCACTGAATTAATAGAATTGCCTGAGTGAATGCTATTCACAGCATGAATGAAGATTATAAAGTAATTTTAATCTTGTTGTAATGTCCGAGTACTTTGGTCCCATCACTGAAAGTTTCATATATATTAATTCCTTGCTGTTTCAAACATAATTTTTTTTGTATCTTACCCCTCTCTCATGTCCTATTCTTTAAATCATTAAGTAATATATGTAAAGGTTTAAAATAATAATGAAATTCTCATGCATTACATAAATTGCATTTTGAATAGTTACTTGATGCAGTAAATCCTTGGTCAATGACTCTTAATTATTATTTTAATTAAATACAAGATTATTATCTTTGACAGATTTAAAATTTTGATAGTAAGATTTGGCAACTTCTTCTATTAATTCATTCTCCTCATTCAAAGGCCAGAAGTAACTTAATGACTCTTTTTCAAAGTCTAATAAGACACACTCTGAAGTTAATTTAATTTACTCAGTCTATAAGCAACATATCATTACAGCTAAGCATTTTCATCAATGTACACTTAATGATTGAATGGGTCACCATAAGAAACTTTATTAATTTGACTACTGACTCCAGCTCTAATCTAGCTCCTTTGTCAATTTCATCTGTTGAACATAAAATATACCTGAAATTATTGTAAAGATAATTACGTCTGGTTAGTACAGTAAGACTCCCCAAAACCAAATACTAGATTGTTTTTTTCCCTTTATTTGTTTTATCTTACCTTTTCTCTACCTATTTTATAAGATTCATGTAGTAGTCAGATCTTGTATTGAGTGAAGTACCCATCACACAAAAAAAGTTTTGATAAAGGCACCTTGTTCAACTCTGTGAATACCCTCTCTGACGAAATTCTCCTTGCTTCTATTTTGACGATCAGCAAAAACAAATTCACAATTATTGCTCCTCTATATTCTCATGAGGAACTTCAAAGGAAGATAAATGTTTGCAAGTAATATTGCCTTGTCTAGATTTTATGTATTCCAAAAGTTTTACTGTTGCTGCGGAAGATAAGTACCAACCCTCCAGAGGGAAAGGGAATAATATTTCAAAAATATATCAGTGCATGCATTTAACACACAAAGGATATCTATTTGACATTTGATAACATATTTTGATTCAAAATGTAAAAAATATTCTGCTTACTTATAAAGTTATTGTCTAGTTGTTGTTATTTGCAGCCATCACAGTATCACAGCATGGGCGAGGTTGGAAGGGAGCACAGGAAGTCACACGGTTCAGCCTCTCTGCTCCAGCATGGTCATCCCAGGGCACAATGTACAGGATTGTATCCAGATAGCTCTTGAATATCTCCAGTGAGGGCTACTCTCCAGAACCTCTCTGGGCAAACTGTTCCAGTGCACAGTCACTCACCCACACAATAAAGAAGTTTTTCCTCTCTAATTTAGTCATACTAAATTTGGAGGTTTGTGGGGAAAGTGTCATAAATGGCTGTGCACACTGGAACACTGTGAAAGTTCCTTCAAATATTTTGCATGGTGCAAAGCACCTGAGTTTTGTTACAGTTCTTGTTCTGTTACTCTCAATCTTTATCTGTCTCTCTTGTCTATATTGAAATAAGTCTGTCTGAGAGAAAGTTCTAAGCAGGACATAAAAAAAAAAAAAAAAAATAAACCTATTACTTTTATATTNAAAGTGTCATAAATGGCTGTGCACACTGGAACACTGTGAAAGTTCCTTCAAACATTTTGCATGGTGCAAAGCACCTGAGTTTTGTTACAGTTCTTGTTCTGTTACTCTCAATCTTTATCTGTCTCTCTTGTCTATATTGAAATAAATCTGTCTGAGAGAAAGTTCTAAGCAGGACATAAAAAAAAAAAAAGATAAGCCATTTACTGTATATATATCTATATCTGGCCCTTTTAATGAACAGGTATCAGTTTACTAAATATTTGGTGAAACAAAGTTGAAATTGTCCTCTCTTGTGGATAGTGAACCCAGAAAAAAAAAAAAAAAAAAAAAAAAAAAAAAAAAAAAAAACGGG
>VWYP01018600.1:0-27493 GCA_013400435.1 Pycnonotus jocosus | reverse complement strand
TTTTTTTTTTTAACAGAAAGTATGACTAAAAATGAGGGTATTTTTAGCATACTTCTATTATTCTTGCAGAGCCAATTTTAGCTTAACCTTCTCTTTCTGAGGCATGATGGAAAGCCGCAAAAACTGTTGTGTTCTTGGTTTCATTCCCAACGGCATACTGGCATACTACTTTCACAAGACTGCCTTGAGCAGTATTCTGTAAACTAAATGATGATTATGTGTATATGAGCACTGGGCCAATAAAGCACAGAATTTGCTATTCACTTTTATGACTGCTGTGTGGCATCTCTTTCTGTTAAGGCACATAAGCATGTTTTTATATTAACATGCTGAAGAAAATAAAAATCAGCTTGAAAATCTCTGTGTATGAATATGCACACAAACAGAGTTTAAATTAATCATATATTCTTCAGTGGATGCAAGCAAAAAGGAATGATTTGGCTGGTTTAGTACTATACATTTTAAGGTACTAATTTATTTCCAAACTGGAATTTTACTGTTTGTTCAAACTAAAGACTGTAACTCCTAATAAAATAATAATTTGGTCTGCAGTAAATGTCATTTTGTAGTACTGCTCAGAGCGTAGGCTCCTAAAGGGCAAAATCGACTCAATTTTAAAAAAGAAAATTTACAAAAATCCCCACCTATAACAGATGCTCTAGCATATGGCTGGGTTTTAAGTGAGTGCATAGTTGAGCACAGAAAATAAATAAGGGCATGACAAGACCCCTCCTCCTCCTTTTGCCCCATAGATACACTAATCACATGGTCACCAGATGGCATATACAGAACTTTGAATGCAGTACAATATTTATAGCCACCAATTTGTGGCCTTAAAGTCAGAATATTAAACTGTTTATTTCATATGGCTGCAAAGAGGCACTTTAAAGCTGTTTATTTTTGTTGTCATTAGTATTGAGAGCCCAGGAAAGAACTGGTTTGTGCAACCGAAGTGGGTAACTATGCCTTGAAATTGGCTCAGTGATCTTGCAGCCTTGGTGAAGAGAGCAAAGCCAGTTGTAAACCCAGTTGTAAATGAGTTTGGGAACCTCTTCTACCTTAATTTATTCCTATCTTGCACTAGACATTCCATTTAATTTTTAACCTAAATTGGTTCTGGGACAAGATGCTTCCAAGAAATGTAGTCCTACTATCTCATACAAATGTGGATTCTCTCTTCTTATAACCTTATCCCTAGTTGAAAATCTTGGTTGAAAAGCATTGGACCTAAATTTGTTGCAGAGCTGAGGAAAGTTGACCAGTTGCCCACTGTGTCACAGGGTCCCCAAGGGCAAGTATGGCAAGGGTGGCTTTGCTCCCGACCCTGCCGTCATCACTATCCCCTTGCCCCTCTCTAGTGGAGGGCATCACAATGCACAGAAGACCCTTATTGCTGATGTAGCATTTGGATCCTACGGCACTTTCCCCAAAGTCTGGTTTTCTCCCCAATTATTACAGGAGCAACAGCCGTGCTGGATGCCGGAATGTCTTATTTGCTCTTACTGTTGGAGGCCACAAGAGGGAGAAGAAGATAACGGAGCCACAGTGCGAGCGGTTGCGTGCTCCAAATCCTCTTTGAGCTGCACAAAGTCTGTCTGCTCCTCCAGCTTCCTGGGTTCAAGTAAACAATCATTAAGCTTTCAAAATCTGAACATCAGAAAATCACAACTGAAAGCTAAATGAAAATGACATCGGAGCAGCGTTCGCCTTTATGTTGTACCATACCCTAACTGACAGGGACGGAATATTTCTTCCCAAAATAATACTAAATGCCTCATAGAATGGAAAGAAATTAAATACTTTAATACAAATAGAAATCCAATTAAACAGAACACATTTCTGCTTGGAATACATTTACAAAAAAATGCACTATGTAGATATTGCCTTGATAGAAGATACTACAGCATATTGCATAGACTGGGGATTTTGAGCCTTTATGAATTGGAAGAAAAATATTCAGTTTCTTTTGTGGATGTTCTTTTATATCTGAAGAAACTGATAATGCATACTCTGACTATTTTAGGGAAATCAATTTGCATTACAGTACAAATTTCTCAGATGCAGTTGTATTAAAAAAATTACAGTACCATTATGAGTATGTACACTTGTGAAAGAAAAATGAAGGAAATATGTAGTGTTTCTACTAGACACTACATCAGCCCTACTAGTATTAAAAAGCCCAGAATTATATAGGTGTATTATCATCTTTTAGAGTGTTTATGTGACCTTTTTCATGAGTTTACACTGTCAACTAGAAACCTTCAGCGAACTCACAGTTTGACAACATTGCTGAAGAAAGTATGTAAAGTTGATGTATAAAACACGTTATTCTGGGCTATAAAACACTCTTTCACTTTCTTCCTTTTGGTTTATTATTTGAATGCTGTGTTTTTAACATTGTTTGAAGACCACCAGGGGACTGTGGCAATTCATAATATTGCAACACTGAAAATAATGTGTTTGATTTATTTTTAATGTGAATACAGTAGTGATTTTGTTTGTCAGAAGCCATGGGGAACAACATTGGATATTAGACACTATCAGCTTCAATTTACTATAATAGGAAATGGAACTAGATCATAAACAGAGATATGATTTAAAAACGCACTCCTTTATGTTTAAGGAAATGATATTAAAATGTTTTGCTGCTACAAACAGAATACATGCATTTCTAGCCAAATTGTAAATCTTCTATTGCAAAAGGAAGGAAAAAAAAAAAGAATATGGAGAAGAGATAGAAATAAAAAGAATTAGCAGAAATGGTATTTTTTTCACGGTAAATTTTAATCTCTTTCTGAACTGATTTTTTTTGTTTAGATTAATTTATTCTTTTTTTCTTCTTCTGATTGAAAAAGAATAAGCAGCAAAAGTGAAGATGTGAAAATAAATAGGCATAACAGCTAAATGATTTTGAAGGTTTTGCCTAATTTTGTGCAACTGCTCATGAAAGACCAATTAAATTATATATGCAGATCTTTGTAACAGGAAGCCAAATCAGTTTAGTATTTTGAGGGGAATGACAGTGTGATCCCAGAGGGCTTTTTTCCCCTCTTCTCTTTTTGTGTTTTGTATTTTTTTCTTTGAAAATTTAATTTTAAGTTGCACATTCTGCTTATGCCTTATAGAAGATAAAATACATATTTTCATCATAAAACTGTATATTTTTTCTCACATTTCATTTTGTCAATTCCATAAGTTTTCTGTCATGTCTCCAGTCCAGATTGCTTAAATATTAGACAATCAATCTCAAGAAAACATGATGAAAATAACTTTGCTTTAATGAAACAAAAGCAGTAATTTTGTTTAAATTTGCATGGAATTCAGGGGGTTTTTTTCCAAATACATTTTCACTTTTTCTTTTTTAGATGGAGACATCTTTTACAGATCTAGGAATTAAAGCTTTTAAACTCAGATATTGTATTCTATAATAAACTACTAAGAGTAAAGTTCTATTTCTTTAAGTTTACTCGTTTCTAATCTCTTCAGTTCATGGTAAAGATTACAATTTTGCTATAAAACTGTTATTTCAGGTTTCTCACTTAGCATGTTAGCAAGCTCAATCACAGCTAGATTTACTCAAAAACTATACAGAGCAGGTGTACAGAAATGTGATTTTTGTTGTTGTTGTTGTTGTGGTTTTTTTCTTTGTTTAGTTTGTTTCTTTTACTGCAAAGGGTTACAAAGTGTGCTGGAAACTCTAAACCAGCCTCAGGCTACAACAAACAGTAAGTGACACTGCCTGCCAAATGACAGATAGGTCACTGCTGTGACAGCAGTAGTTGTGTGGGCCACCTGAAAGACTACGGACCACTACTTACTTGCAAGCCACTGTCATTAAATACTCCTTGATTTACCATCTGCTTGTATGAAATGCCCATGAAATTAATATCTTAATGGAAGCATGGAATGGGATGGGATGGGATAGTCCGGTGTGAAACTTTGTGTGTGACTTCAGAGAAGGAACGAACCATAGCTGCTCTTGTCTGTGTTGTGCTGTTATGGTTTTGAAAACCTGTACTCTGCTTCTTTGCTTGTAATAAATCCAATTAACAGTGGATTTCAGATTTTATTGCAAAATACCACATTTTTATGCACTATTCTTATTTTTTCTTAACAAAATAGTTTTCAACTCTTAGAAACTGCAAATGTATTGCTCAAATTAGTAATATTTATTTAATGTCAAATACCACAATATTTATGATACAAATTTGCAAGCAAATGAGCTATTTATTTGAATACAGACATGTGTGTGTTTCCTAGATCCAATTTATCTCACTGTAATAGATTTAATTATACAGACCTTGCTTTCATATCAGTTTACAGAGAGAGTTATTTAGATAAAAGTATTCTTCTGTAGAGAAGAGTTACATAGGAGAGGCTTAAATTAATAAAATATATTTCCAGAGAATACTTAAGTGAAGAAAAAAGGACTTAGGAGGAATGCTTTTATGCATATGGTATTACTAAAAGGAAACATTCACTTTTTATTACATCTTATAACTATTAGCCTCCATAGATTCACTCTACAGCCACTAAAAATACATTTGATTCATAATACAGATTATAGGATTTTCCTGAGTACTCATGTGAAAAAAGATTTGAAAGACAGCATGGAAGAGATTTGCTACATACTAAGGGTAACAAGAGAGATGAACATTTTAACATTAGTAAGTGCAACTTGTGCAGGTGAAGTCTATTGTTATACATCATCCTTGCTTGTTGCTTGTCTTTACAGACCGAGACTAATGGAAATTTTTTTTTGTCATTGTCAACATCATTCCATTCTACTTTTTTGTTGTTTATTTCTTTGGTTGTGGGGTTTGGATTGGTTTTGGATTGGATTGGTTAATTTTTTTGAGTAATGGTTGGTTTTTTCTTTCTTTTTTTTTTTTTCTTTTTTTAAATTAGCATCTAAAATCTATGCAAATAAAAAAACCCCCTACTCTTTAGCACAAAACATCCAAAGTTTTGTACATATATATGTATGAGCATTAGCAGAGAATTTCTACATGCAATACATGAAGCAATATTTGCAGGGAGAAACAGCTGGTGATCAAAAAAATCATTTGCAAACAATACTGGTTGGAAGCAATTGTCAGTCAGATGTGCTTGAGCTGGCTGAATGTTGGAAGGGCAGAGATGATCTCGCTGGAGTTCAGCAGCCAACACACAGCCATATCCAAGAGGCATATACAGGAGTTGAAAAGTTCAGGGTAGGCCTTAAGCATTCCAGCATTTTAAGAGAGGAAAGATTTCTAGTTTATTTCAAGTCAAAGAGTTACTGTAAAAAAACATGACTATTATGGACTATGTAAGGACAGAGGATACTGGTTTTCTTTGTTAAGTTTTTGGCTTTTTTGCTTCTCAGATTTTTCCACATGTTTTAATTCTATTCCAGATTCTGTCATTTAATATAGGCAGGGAAAGATCTATATTTTTAAAAGCCACAGTTGTGCTTGGATTGTGGAAACTGGGGCAAAAGGTATAGCTTTGTGATATGTGTGGGATGGAAGACTACTTCTTGTCCAAGCATAGAATGGGAAATAAGGCAAAAATATCTTTTTTCTTTGCATAATAGCTTATTTGTGGAAACTGACTATCACATGGAATGTCACACAGAAATAGTCCTTCAAATATTAAATAAAAGGTTTCATAGAATTAGACACAAAATCATTCAAAGCTCTTTATTTTACCTCAATACTTATGCGGTGACAACAGCTATGTCTTTTCCTTATTGCAGTTTATAAGATGACATTAAACTCATGACATGGTTACCTAGCTTTATGTGGTTTTTGGTTTTTTGGTTTTTTTTTTCCCTTTCCCATCAAATAATTTATCTTTTAAAAAATAATTCTTATAATTTCCCACCTTATAGAAAGATTTTTTTCCCATTAATGTTCTATTTGCCAGATATTTATGCAGGTAAAAAATCCTTCAAATCTGTATCCTCAGAAACATTTTATTAAGGAATAGATGGAGGGTTGTGTTTATGAGTGTATTAGAACTTGGCCCATAGCTGACATTACTCCTAAATGCCATTCAGCATAATTTTAAAACAACATTTTACAAGTATGATAAAGCGAGAGTATTTGGCTGAATATGAACAAAAAATAAAACAATAAAAACTTGTAATTGCCAGCAAAATAGGAAAAACCCCTCCTTTTGCTTCTGGAGGGCAAAACAAAACTATCAAATGTAAGCTACTCACAGTTACATCCCTGATTCCTGTGAAAATAGAAGTCTTTCTGTGGGGTATAAAACAGCTGCTATTACACACATACTGACAGACACAAATATATACATTTTAAAAAACTTTGCTGCAGACTTCCCTTCCTTAATAAACCCAATTGATTCCTTCTTTAATAAACCAAATTTAAAAATACTATTCTGTCTTAAGGCAGTGAAAATAGTTGATCAAGTTAAACAATGTAAAAGTATAAAGGAGAAGAAGAGATATATTTAGTCCTGTCATGGAGACTGACCTACAGTTTAAAAGAGAGGGGTAAAAGCATTGTGTCCCTTTGCCAACATTTTGTGTAGCAAAATTTTATATGAAAAGTCCCATATAAGACTAAGCAATCTTTCCCTACATGTCGAAACACTCCTTACTATTTCAGAAATATACACTTACTGCTGCCACAAAGAGTATAATAGGGGCTATAGAGACCATGAATTTATTGAGGGAATGACAAAAAAGAGCCTTGGTCTTCCTTTTTCCCCAAGGAAAGCAAGGTTTGCAGTCCCATGTCATATAGCATAGACCCACATACACATCTAATTATATATCTATATAAAGCAATCTTTAGGCTTGGCTCTTTAACCCCAAAGAACACAAGCAGTCTTTTTTTGCAGCTCACTTTTTGGCTCTCACTGACAGTACATTTTTAGAGTCAGTCAGCAGCCCTTGAAGAGCCATCTGAATGATGCACAGGTGGAATATTGATGAGATGAAGCACACACATCTGATGTAGAAATTAGATGGACCATTTTTCATTTCTAAAGTGCTCTGCAAATATTAAAGGTCATTAAAGTGAAATAAAAATAAATTTGTCTTTATGGATTGCTGCTCCTTTATGTCCCAGTCTTGCAAATAGCTTCATGTAGGCAGGCAATTTTGTTTAAGTACAGCTTGTTTGCTGACTTCTTGCAAGATTATAGATTTCAACAATGTGAAAATGTCAATACATACGTCCCGCTTTTGCCTTGGAAATGATTTTTTTTCATTCAGAGCAATTATTTACTTTCTTTAACAGAAGTGTAAGACTGACTTTTTCTGCTCATGAGTGAAGCTGTCAAGTTATGCTACTTACTGGGGTGAAACTTCTCCATGAAGAGAAAGACATATGAAGAACTCCTCAGGAGAGAATAGTTTCCTTCTGGTGAGTGCATGGATGCAGACAGAGGACACTGTACCAGATCACTTATATCTCTACTGTTGTTGTCAGTGTAAAGTGAAATATAGTGACAGAAATATTTCAATATTTATTCTTTTCTTTTTTTCAACAAGATATTTATTTAAGGAAGATGAGGGTAATTTTATTACATTCCTCATTGAATCTTTTATAATTTGATCTTATTCGTGGCTATACAGCTTATAACAAAATCCCTGTTCTATGCCCATGATCTAAGTAAAATGTCCCATAAATAAGATAGAGACCCATAATACTCCTTCCTACACCCCCAATTTCAGCATTTCCAGGGCCAACAGAACTATTTGTTTAAGATAGGTTTGGTAGATATACAGGGCTGAAATTTTCTTGCTCACTGTCAACCGTAAAAAATAATTTGTAAAGTGTCATAGATTTTCTTTTTGCATATTTATTCTGTTATGAATGAGATACAGAATATATGCAGTCTGTAAATATAATGAGGAGGATAAAGTTCACTGTCTGCATATAATTAAAGTCAATGTTTTTTATTTTTTTACCTCCTCTCCAGCACTAGCAGCCCTCAGCAGCTGCTCACTTCTGTGTGCTGGGCTGCTCTTGGCCCTTTCCCATGAGCAGAAGGAAAAGCACAGAAACTGAACCTTAGAATTCATCCACTGATTAGCCTGCTATCACCCATGATGGAGTAATCCTATATGTTAATTACACATAGGGAATTCTATTTACTATCTCTTCACCAAATCTTTTGGAGAATTTTTAGTAGTTCTTATGGCAGACCCTCCCTTGTCAGGAAGCCCTTAGGTTTTACCAGTATAATTTCCTTGCCTTCCTGAGTGTACCGTTCAACATCTTTCTTTTGTTTCATTTCTTCATGTTTTACAGAGCTGGCAGAGCATAGAAATAGTTCAGATTAATCAAAGAAACTTAATGCATCTCCATGGCTTAAAAGAATGTTTAAGGCTCCAGAACTTTCCTTCTTAAGTTTAGGAAATTAAGCCTTATATTTATTTTTCTTTAAAAGTTAGATGAAGTTCTTCAGTTTCTGACTCGTTTTTTCACAGAGCATTTTCTGTTTGTTTTTTGCATTTCTGAGTCATCATGAAATCTAGCCCTTAAGAGATTAGCCTCTTTCTCACAGTTTCTGAAGTACACAGGATATTTTGTTTTAAAAATCTGACTTTAATATTACTTCAGTAAGTAGAGATTTATCTCCACATTTTCAATTCAATAAAATGAGTTCAAAAAGTAACTCTCTTCAATAGTTCTACTCCTGGAAGACATATAGAAAACAACATTGGCAATTTGTATTACATATGTTCAATGGGACTACGATAAAATTGTTTATTGTATGTCTGAGAAAGTACAGTAGTGTGTGTAAGTCTTTAAAAAGCTCCTTTAATCCAGTGTACACTGTTCACAAAATTGATTCTTTTTAAATTTTAACTCTTAACTCTTAAAAAGTTAAAAAAGCCTGTTGTTGATACACTTTTTCCCGAACTTTCCAAAATGGAACTTTTCATAGCTTTCATACTGTAATTAGCTCTTTGTAGACATAAATAAGTCTTTGGGGAAATAAATGCATGCCATTCCTGGGACTCATCAAGTATTTTTCTTCTCCTTCACCATTTCAAGTTCAAAAAACATATTGGAATCATGTATCACATAGTGCCAACTTCTGACCACACAGTACTTATGTTTTCAATGATTGTTATTTCTGAGATTACCATAAGAATAAAAGGTTTCAACCCAGCCAGAAGACTGATCTAAAATCTGTTAAAACAGTAAAAAATCTTACAGTTTCTGCAGACAGTTTTGAAATAAACCAGGACTGAATGTTTTTGTCTTTTAGAGTTTAATTTAAGTGCAGGTACTTCCTGTCTCCTTTCCATTTAATTTCAAGTTGTCTACACAGGTTTTATATGAAAAAGAGAGACAGAAATTGCTAGAACAATATTCAGCAGCTGTTGGCTTTTGAGTGAATGAGCCTTTTACAAAAACACTCTTCAGAATAAAATATCGTTATTTAATGTTAATGTTTAGATGTGAATGGTATATTGCTGATAGTGAAGGAAGTCAGGGAATGCTATTGTACCCCCATAGTTATTAGGAAAAATATGGATACTACCACTGAGTAAAAGGACAGTGATCCAAATTATTTTCTTCTCTGGTTTTCCTCTGGATCCAGGTGATTCTTGAACTCTATAACAGACTTAAACTGTTTCTACATGAAGCTGTTATATAAACTCTCATACTTCATATTTTTATTACATCTCATTCAAATGATCTTTTGCACTTTGATTTTTAATTTGATAAGCCTTGACTAGCAGGAAGATTTTTCTCTGTATTTAACGACATTTTCCTCCTCTTAACATGATTAAGTATAAGATATTTTGCCTTTGCCCTCTCCAAGTTGTGCTGGAAGCAGATGTTAATATTTTATACACAATTTTCCTTAACCCATAATTGGCAATAAAGACAAAATAATGTAATGTTTCAAGATTCCTCAGTATTAACTAATTAAACCAGCAGCAGGCCTCGAGCATGGGACAATGGCAAACTTTCAGATGAATTAATTTTATGGAAGACCAGCTGAGTAATTGGACTCCAATTACAGGCTGTTTAGCTCCCTCATCACCTTCACATATAATTAAATTCAATTGGTTGATACAGCTTCTATTTTTATGAGGGCACTTACAAGCTTTTTGAACCCCACTGTGACTTTGGATCTAGGCCAATCAATTATTACTCATTTCTCTTTCAAATGGAAATTCTCTAGATTAGTCATATCTTCTATAATGCACTGCTGGCATTTAAAAGATCTGTCTATAGCACACTGCAGCTGAGAAATGGACAAAGATAAATGTTTATGGATGTGTTTGTTCTGCAAACAATATATAGGATGCAACTGTATATTTGTTGTTGATTTTGAAGAATGAAGGCCACGTGTTTTTATGAATTGTCTTGAGAGATATGATGCTACATCTCTTGAGAGAGATATGATGATACACAGTGCATCTTTATATTTGCAAATGCCATGCTTATTCATGTTACAAATAATTACTGAAATCGCTCATTAGATCTAAAATTGTCTTTATTGGCATGTAAAAAGTAAGTCATTATGTATAGCTAGCTGTGAATCGTCAGTAGTCCTGTTTTCCTTCTTTAATTCCTTTTCAAATTAAATTAAAACATTGTTACTAATTAAAACAAAAAACTAAAACCTCAAAACCCCTAAATTACTGCTTATCTAGCGAAAAAATTAACAGCCCCTGATCCATAAGTTGTTAAATAGTTTGTCTAAAAGAAAGAAAAAAAATTCTATTTTGAGAATGCTAGAACTGTTTTCATCTTAAAGCACTTGGCCTTGAATTAGTCTGTATTTTCAACTGCAAACAGAAGATAAATTAATAAGTATCCTTGTAGCATTTCACCCATAACTAGTCTATAAGGAGATTAAAAAAATGACTAGAACTGATATGGCACTTTTTCCTGTTCTTAGTATATTGCTTCCAGTGTATTTATTTCCAAAGAGAGCAATATATCATCGTTAATAAAACAGGAAGCAAGGAGGCAATAGTGACATCAGTGATCTTTTCCAGCTCTACGGAGTGATCAATAAAGAAAAAGGCAGTGTCAAATATGAAATATTACTTTTCTTTAGACCTTTCAGTTAGGGAAATATCAAACCTATTTCTTCAATCCTTAAACTCTTGTATTTGAATACAAGCCATTGATTAGTCATGTAAAAAATGACATTGAGACATGCTAAATTACAACAAAGTCTCTATGAAACTCTGTTACTACTGATTGACTAACAAAATAGAACATTAATGATTAATGGATTTGTAATAAATACCAGAGAAGTAGTGTTCACTACCCTCTCTTTTGGGGTTTCATTTCTCACAAGACCAGAAAACTCACCTCTAAAAACAGCAGGGAGTTCTCCTCTTGGGCTTTTTTGTTTTTTGGTTTTTTTTCCTCCCACAGAATTCAGGTAGTATACATTAGAAAGTGGCTGATTCAGATCTTCACTTCTTAATTTTAATTTTTTCCTGATTACTCTGTAACTGAAAAAAGAAATCCATATACTGAAAAAAACCCCAAACCCCTTCACCTTTTGTACAGGGGGAAAAAATACAATAAAAAGATTCCTGAGGGAAATGTTTTTTCATTATTTTAAATAAGTTAAACATCATGTTAGATGTTATCAATATATGCTATTAATGCTAGTTAACTTTGTTATTTTAGAATCAAGTAAAGGTGGTAGACATGTTAAAATCATGTAAAGTCCAGGTTTGTCTTTTGTTTGCTTTGCTCTTGCTTGCTTGCTTTCCTTTCTGAATATCTAAGGATCTGCTTTAAAAGAAACTATAGAGTTCATATATCAAATCACTATGTTGACTTTTCCTGCAAGAGAAAATGTTTAATTACTACCACTATTAAATTTGTAAGTTAAGGCTGAAAACAAATTTTTCATATATGCCTTCTGTTTCAGGAGCACAACAGACACTGCCATTCAGATTAAACAGGTTCTGATGGTGTGTTTAGTGCCCCCTGTCTAACATGTCTATCATCCATTAATCCAATTGGTCCCCTTGATGTCACCACAAGTTCATTAATACTTTATTTCTGCTAAGAAGACACAGTATTTATGCAATAAAAGCATAACTAATAAGATGCTATGGACCACTGCACTTCTAGGAGAGAGAAGAAAATTAGTAGTGCTGTCACAGGCCTAGTATCAACTCACTTGAGGTGGCAGTCAGGAAAAAAAACTCTCTAGATAATATTTTTTTTTCCAAAGTCTAGATGCTTTAAATCACAGTGTTCATTAAACTTAGTCATCATTTCATCGTTTTGCTTCATCAAGCCTCTTGTTCCACATGTGTTTTGGAACACTTTTTTCTCCCTAGGTGGGTTAACTCAGATCAGAATGCACAATTGGCATTTCTTGCAGAGGCAAAGTCAGAATCGATTAAGATTAGAAGACAAACTGCACAGAGGGAAGGAAAGGAAAGACCTCATTCAGGGTATAATTTTACAGGATTTGTTATTCATAAGTGAACAGCCACCTTTTCATGGATTTCTTTCTGAATAATGATGAGAATTAAAAAGAGAGTAAGCTGGTTCGCCAGTACACTTACTCAGGAAATATAAGTAGGTATTAGAGGTTTAGTGAAAACACCACTAGTACCACGAGGAGAAAAAAAGAAAAGCCCAGGAGGAGCATTTCCCACTAGTTTTAGTGGTGAATTTTCTGCTCTTTTGGGAAATGAAGCCCAAAATATTCATGATCTGGCTCTGGCATGTGTTGACCAAACCATAACCTCATTAATTGTCTTCCTGCCAGACAAAGGTTTTTTTGCATAACTTTTTTTCCCCTTTCTTTCCCTAACTCATGATTGAGAGCATACTCTCATTTTGGGAAACACCTTTAAATATAAGACCAAAAAAAACCCAAAAACAAATCAGAAAGGCAAATTCTTTGCCTCCACATGCGGTTTCTTTGGGAGTTAATTGACAGGAATATTGTTCTTTTAATAGTATTGCTGATCTTAAATGTTGACTGCCATTCTTCACAGCTGTGAACAATGCTAAATGCGGAAAACCTAAACAATAAGAGAAGGGAATCAAAAAGTGACTGGAACATGCCTAGTCTCTGTATTTAGAAGCATACAGCTTTCTGCTATGTAAATGAAAGGCACTTAGGTATGAGGAGAAAACCTCAAAATGGAATAGCTTTTAAGTTTAATCCCTGCAATACAGTGTGTTGGAAGCACAGTGTGTTGCTTCTGTGGCTTCGGAGACACTTTAACTCCTAATGGTTGATACCATCAGTGTTCCCCTCCAAAAACATTCCTCATATACAGTACAACAAAGAGCAGTGTGTGCCCACGGCCGAGCTTAACAAAGTGCATTGAGAAGGACGGCTTCCTGGGCAGAAAAGCACATCAATAACACAGTGGGAAGTGGCACCAACAGAAGGTAAACACGGGTCAGTCAGGGGAAGCTTAGTAGGTGGTGGGGCACAGATCTTCACACACAATGAAGGGAATGACATCAGAGAGATTCATCTTTCTCTGTGCTTGAGTTCTCAGTTATTAACTAAGGCATAACATCATACAGGACAACAAAGGCGCAGAATCAGCCAGTTTTTGACTGCCTCACAGATGGCACTTAAATGTAGATTTCAGTTCTGCTGAGAGAATGGCTGTGGCAATTGTGTTAGCTGAACCGTTCAGCTGAGGGAAAACAAAACAAAACAAAAAAAGTGATGCATTAATGTTCTGGTTAAGTAAATATTATTCAGACATGTAAGCCACTAGGCTTACCCAGTTCTCTGTCATTATTTATTAGGTACATGTGAATGGTGAATAAGAGTTTCAAATTACCAAGCATAATTTTTCTGTCAAGGACTGGCAAAAAAATAATAAAAAAATAGTTGTTCCATGTACATAGCTGCTTATATTTTATAGCTGAGCAGGAAATATATATTTTTAATTTACTTTAGATAGATTTAGCAAGGGATGAGTCTTCTTTACAAAAGAGGCTTTTCTTTTCCATGCTGCATTAAAGTGTATTCATCTGTAACTCTCTTTATCTCTGACCTTTTTCCTAATAGGGAAATTGTTAAGGAATAGGGAAGAATTTAAATGCCACTCATATCAGATAGGAAGATGATTTTTACAAGCTGCTTTGATTATGAAGAGTGTTTATTTATGGAACTGCTCACAGATTTTTAATACACTATCTTGATTTTGATTAGTGCTTTGTGCTGCAATTTTTAATTTTGCTTATAAAATTTAGGCAAGACATTTCTGTACATGAAACTTTTGGTACTTTTATAAAGGTTTTGTAAACGTCATTGATTCTTCATTGCAGTAGTATCTACATTTTTTTTGTCTGTGCAACCATATAAAAAATTTTGAGTATTCACTGCCAATATATGCACGTTTGTGTTTTTCTTTATAATTTATATACATGTACTACTATAATAGCATATTATAGACATTATAAGACAGCATAAAGTGAGATATTAAAAAATGGGACAGAGATGAAATCTGCTATTTTAAAAAATATTTATTATTTAGTAATGATTAAAAAAAAAAATCCTCCTGCACCCCAGTGGATTGTCCTGTGCACTCCATTGGCTGCATGCACACCACATTGGAGAAAACTTTCTTATCAACAATTTGCCATCTAATTATTATTAGGTTATAAAAATGTAAAATTCACTGCAGAAGGAATATCTTAGAACAAAATATATAGCAGCTGTATTGATTTTATCCAAACTTAAAGGTTTTTTCTCAATTTTTGAAGTACTCATTTCATGGAACTTCCTGCAGACCCTAACTGACTTCCCAACGAGACCTTTGTCCAAATTAGATATCCATAACTGCAAAGGGCTATGATTTTGCAGGAATGGAAGACTAACATGGAAGGAACTGTGAGGTACATGCTGGAAAATGTGTTACTTAATTCTCAGCTTTGTTATAGCTCCAGTAGTGTAGTAAAAAGAGAAGTCGATTTCCAGGCCTAGGTTGTAAATCTGAAATTAGGCCACCTGCACAAGAAATCTCAGCTATCTAGAAAGTCAGTGAGTCAGTCTTTTGCTCAGACCAGCAGCATATGCTTTTCCAAGTGTTTTCACTTATCAGAATAAATGAGTTTTATCCAAAAAGTTCAGGAAATTAACTAATTTATTTGATATGGATTTTCAGTTGACCACAACCCAGTACTGACACTGGACATCTGAGATATTTAATGAAGCAAAACAAAAGGTAGAAACCTACTTCATGAAGGCTGTTACATTGTAGTCACGGCTTTTGCCAAATGAGCAAAATCAGTGACTGAGTGTGTTTGAAAAAGAGCTGCATTTATCAAAAGTAATCTTTAAAAAATGAGAATACAATCCTCTTGTTATTTATATTTATTTTGTATATCTATTAAATATATGTGGCTATTATTTGAAGAAACAAGCCACACTGAGAGGGTGCAATGAGGAACCACCACAAAGAAAGCTCCTTGCTAAATTCATGGACCTATGAGAACTGAATTTTGTAGTTCACAGCCCCACAAGATGGATGTGCCAATTTTCTATCCTCTGGAAATATTTTGTTAGACTGATTTTTTTTTTCATATTTTTATTTTAAACATTCACAAATGAAAGAGGTGAAAACACTTAGAAGAAATAAAGAACACAAAAAGGTCAGGAGGAGGAAAGAATTTCAACACCTACTAAGAATTTCTGAATTTGGAATCCTAAGTTGTTTATATATTCAATGGAATTTTCCTATAGTGATTCAGAGTATCTAAAGGTTAGAAATCAATCTCTGGAGGCTACAAATAAAGAACCAAATTAAGGCATCCACACTGATAGTGCTATCTCATATTACTCTTGCTCCTTTTTTAGGCTGACCATTGCAAGCACCTTTACAGAACCATTGATTTCTCATTTCTAAATAGTAGGTTGCTTTGAATATTTTTTAGTTCACAGGTGTTGAGAAAAGGAAGCCAAGGGTAAGGAAGATCTGGGGTTAACAATACAACACATTGCTTAAGGAAAATTAATTAAACTAAAATGGTAATATCTTTCTTGAAGATATCCTTTTTCTCATTACCTCCTCCAGAATTTTACGAAAATATCTTGTCAGTCATTACATTTCCATGCCTTCAAATCCAGAGGAAGGTTCAAAATTAGTTTGCATTGGAAGTATTTTCTGTTGTCTATTGGTTGATAAAAAACTGTGAAAAGTAAGAAAAAAAAAAGGGCATTTTTTGCTCCATCTCAGAAGAAAAGAATCCTACAAATATCGAGAAAAGATGAAAAGTTTTTATCTCAATGAGCTTCAATAATGTAAGAACTGATGGCTATTGAAACATACCAATGCCTGCAATTTTCACTTGAAACGTCTATGGCAACAACATGTAGGATACATTGACTTAGCAGGGACATAAAATGGAGACATGGAACTACCATCTCCATGAGATTCTGCATGAACTGCAATCAATCAGCAACAACGGGTCAAAGCTGCAGCATGTTCTCTATGTCTATGCAAATATTTACTTCTGTTGCTGTCACCTTAAACCTCTCTTCTCCCTCTATGGATTTATTGTATCCTTATGTTTCATTTGGTCATTATCAGAATAAGATTTCTGCAGAATGGAGACTGCGTTTTTTAATCTAGAAATCTGGATGCACCTCTGAAGGCTGAATAGGACCCCTGGTTATTCTTGTGATATATGCAAAAAAAAAAAAAAACAAAAAAAAAAAAAAACAACCAAAACCAAACCAAAACAAGGAAGAACAGCATGCTTTCTTCAAAGTTAACCTATATGTTTCCACAGACATAATTTCACATATAGGTGGGGACATTTTAGAATCTAATGATTTTACAAGACACAGGAGTGACTGTGGGCAACCCAGATGCCATCTCTGGTTTCCATACAGAAGCTCAGCCACTGTCACTAGCATGATCACATTTATGTCTCCCCAGTGAAGCACCTCAGTGAAGTATCAACAGTATAAGGTGAATCCTGTTTATCAAGGAAACCATACAATGTTAATGTAAGGGCAGAAAAAGTCCCACTGGCTACATAAAATTCTATTAAATAAAATAATATCTTATTTGTAGTAAGTGGAATGATGATTTTAACAACTAACTAGCAACTTTGCCAAAACAAAGAATATGAGTGACTGAGGAAAAAGATGCTAATAGATTTTTTTCATTCATCAACAAAAGAATAAAAAGGTTGTCCAGAAAAGTATAAGCCAGTTGAAGGAAAATGCTGGATTTTTACTATTTTTTTCCCCATCTTTTTTCCTCTCTTCCTTTCCCACCCCCACCCCAGGATAAGATTGCTCAGATACTTTTCAAAGGGAGATTTTTTTTTACATTTATCACTTTTGAAAGAATATTGCAAAAAAATATATTTAAAAACATCAAATATCCTTTTTTAACCTAATCTCACCTCTTATTTGGCTGCAAAGCTTTCATTTTAATTTGTGGAAATTGGTAGCAAAGTCTGCTTAGTGCCAGAAGGTTATTGAGAATAGTCAAGTCTAAATATGGCTGTAAATGCTTACCCGAAGATCAGACAGTACTGGATGAGGAGGTCATCAAATGAAGAAGTGACAAATTTGTAAATGAAATTCCTTTCACATGAAGTTATAAATAAAAATATTACTAATGATATATGTAGAATAGGAGACTAAATTGCTTCTAATTACAAAGGAGTTCTATGAGTCCCTTCAGATCTCTGAAACTGTCAGCAATGGTCAGAAAAAGACCTTGTAGAAATACCAGAAGAATGGCAAGTATGATCAGCTATTTGAGGGAAGGCTAAATAGACAAAAACTTTTTGTTTAGACATGAACAACTGAGGAAAGGAAGCAATGCATTAATAGTTTCCTTAAAGAAAATATTCCAGACGTTAGTAATTTGATGAAGAATTGAAATCTGGAACTCTCTGTTGGCACAAAGTGACACTAGGGCTGTTAAGCACAGGCAGGTGTGGGCAGCACAGTGTGAGTGGATAGAGCCGCTCGTCTGTACATTAAAATGGTGTGATCCATTGTCAATGTTCAATAAAAGTCCAAGTATGCTACCTACCAGGGGCTGAAGAAGTTAGTCATTCTCCAATTTCCCTCTCTCTTTTTATTTCTTTCTTAATTGTTTGCTTGAGGGTTTTTTGTTTGTTTTTTGTTTGTTTGCTTTATTTTGTTTTGTAATTCTTGCCTTAGGTATATCTTACTGATCATTGACATCAGAGATATGATGCCTGCATAGAGGGATCCTTGCACTGATCCAGCATGTCTGTTCTTATCCTATTTAAATTTTTTGTGCATAGTATTTTCTGAATTTTTAAAGAAAATATAAAATTTAAAAAATCAGAAAGAAATCAGAAAAAAAATATGTAAAATACATTTTTTTCTACGCCATTTCAGCCCTAAATACCTCTGCTATGCTTACAGAAATACTTAAGTTTAGATTGACTCTCAGCATTTTCTATTTTTTGTTCAAAATTTTCTACTCAGACTAATTTCATAATCACTTTGATGTATAAATACAGATGGATGCACTTTGTACATAATGTGTATGTGTATGAATGTGTATTTATGGAATACATGAATGTGTGCATGCAAAATAGGTTTGATTTTACTGTTAGTGAAACATCTTTTAAATTGATAGATATGGAAGAAAAAAATTCCATAGATAGCATGGTAAGTCAAAATAAACCTGTAACATTTCTAAAGAAACTCAATTTGAAAGGTGTTTGACAGAAAATTAGACTCATGTTTATGAATGAGAATTAAGCAGAGCTATAAATTCATATTTAATGCTAAAAGAATTTAAATCCATGTGCTATTAATTGCATTGCATTTTCAAGTTAGACTTGCTGATAGTTTGCATTAAAGATTTCTAAAACTCCTCTTCTATGAAGCTCAATAAATAAGCCAGAAATTCTCTGGATTTATCACAGCTTATTGTATTACAATTCCTCTCTGGAATCTGAAACATGGCTTGACTCTAATATTTGGTGTTAACATTTCAAACTTTGTGTTTTGGAAAAATCCAGACTAGTTTTATCTTGCTTTATCCAACAGTATATTTGCCTCTGAGTCTTTCAGAATTACCACCCTCTCCAACACTGGTTCATTTCAAAGAATGTAATTTTCAAAATGCTAATGTATTAATATTGCAGCTTTTCAGGAAGTGCTTTCCTTTTAGAATGATGTTTCTGGGACTCCTACAGTATTTTATTGCAGTAATTGCAGGTTAAGGCTGTTAGAGGAGGAGGAGAGCACCCTATAGAGAGATAACATTTCACTAATTAAAAAACCCTACAATATCTTTTCACAAAAATCTTTACCACAGGTGCATTTTCTGTAAGAGAACATATATTCCCAAATTAGAACCATACTATTTTCTTGCATCCATAAAATTATACTTGTTAGTCTTGGCATCTATGACCTTAAAGAAAATATGCTTCTCAGAAATACTATAGAGTAGCTAGTGGTTCTGGAAAAAGTAAAACATCAAGGGAACGTTCAACTTAATATATATTGGCACCTCATGACATTTTAGGCAGTACTGCTTATTCAAGGAGGTAAGGAGATTTTGAAAGACCATTTAGCAAAAATCAGACTGGTGGTGGATTTATAAACACAATACATTTTAACTGTCTGACAGAAAGATAGAAATAACGTCCCATTTGCCATCAAAGCTGCTCCAAAAAAGAGAAAAAGAACAATTCTGTCTGGGCACGGTCAGATTAATTTTGACAAATTCTCAGAGCTCATCAGATTGCCCAATGACACTGAGAAAGAACAGATACATCCCCTTCCTACCCCTCCGTTTCCTTCTTGGTTCCTTAACATATTGGACCTTTTCCATCAGTCAATTACACTGCAAAACATCGTTGTCATTGGCAATACTCTCAAAGGGAACGACTAAAAAATCTGGGTTCAGAAGCACGTTGCACTGTAAAAAATCAGACTTCCATGAAGTTTTGCCTCTCAATATTTAGGGTGCTCAGACACCACTGGAGATTGAGCTCAATCATTTAATTCACTAATAAGAGGATATGGAGTCAGACCTAACTGGACAGACATCAGTTGCAACATCAATTTGGAATTATTTTTAAGTATTAAGCAGCTCAAGAGAAATAAAAGTTTTGGGCTCTAAAAGCTAGAATAACTATAAATGGGCTCTGTCTTTTCTTTCTAGCTAAGTTTATCTCGTGTGTTACTTTTTACTTTCTATACTTTGCATTTTGATTGTCATGGAGATGAAAAAATTGTCAGCTGGAATGAAGAAGTAGTATTAACATTTTAACAGATATTGAATTATTAGTTAGTAAATCAAAATGCATTTTCATTAGTAGATATATTTCACCAAGGCAATGTCATTTAGAGAAAAGCCCAATGTTCATGATATTTTTTTTTTCCAATTCTTTTTTTCTGGAAGAAAAAGCAATTTGTTTCGGTTAATTTAATTTTGTTTTTTAAGCATTATCTTCCCACTACTTTTACAGAAATGGGCAAAGAATTCTCTTCAAAACATATTTGGAGTAGAGACAGATACGATAACATATTTTGCTACTCCTTTTGTTTTTTAGGTTTTGCATAACTATAAATTGCAACTGTATGTAAGAGTATTAGAAAAATTATGTATTAAGAGTTACATTTCCACAGATATTGTTACACAATTGATTTTATGCCTTGTGTTAATCATTTTACAACAATTTTACAACAATCAATTTATAATCAGTGTTTTGTTTATCAGAACTTTTATTCATAGGACCCCCTCAAAGTTTCAGTTTATAACTTTTAATAACAAGGACTCAAAGACACAAAGAATTTAGGTCAGAATTGGAACCTGGAAGGATCTGTAAGTTCAGAACAGATTTTCAAGAGACAGTCTCCTCTAGTTGTGCCAAAATTCCTCTCCTAGCAGTGGATTGATTATGCCCTGCTGAAGAAGAGTGGTTTTTTTATTGTCAGGTCCATGAAAAGCATCAGCAACATTTCAAAACCAGGAGAAAAAAGGACAAAAATAGGAAAAAAAAAAAGGAAAAGTCTCAGTTAGGCTTCATAGCCAATATTTCCAATATTTCCAATATTTCTAATACTTTTGCTCTTCTTTCATCATGAATTATTTAATAGAGTTATTTTTATTTACTCCTACTCTTACTGCATTTTTTTAAAGAATAAATGTGAAGACTTAATGGGAATAGCTGCTAACAATTAAAAATCCAGGCTAGAATGCATTAACCTCTAGGATGGTAATACCAAGTGAAACACATCTTCATTTTGCCTTGATAACACAAGAAACAAGTTCATGTAGAGAAAGCTTTCCAAACTCAAGAAAAATAATAAAATAGAGAATTTGAAGAGGATCACTGAAATGCCTTCTCTGTTTGGTAGTACTTATCTTGTAGGCAATGGCATACTTTGAGACATTTAAATATTGCTGTTTATTTAATTATATTGTGCTGTGTGTTTTTTGGTGGGTTATTTTGGTCTGGTTGTCTGGGAGGTTTTGTTTGTTTGATTTCCTTACAAGGAAGCAAAATATCTTTTCAAATTACACATTCATTTGTATTCAGAGCCTTTTTTTTCTGGATAGTTAGTCCAAAATTATTCCGTGTCTCTTTTCAGAAGTTTGATCTGAAACTTCTGCTAAAATTTTGTCTAGTATGAAATACAATAAAGAAGATAAACAGGGAGAGATTTGGTAAGGCAATATTGGTAAAAAAAATTTTGCAATAATGTGTAGAATACTGCTAACTTTTGCCTTACATATCTGAGGACAAATAAGTGTCATATTCATTTTTTTCCCAAACCAAAACAGCTGCTATTATTAGAAAAAAAATACAAGTATAATAGGCAATGGATCAAAAAAGAGAATCTCATTCTCTGAAGGATAATCAGAGAGCATATTTTGTACTTGACTACAGAAGATTATTACTGTAAATCAGGATCAATGTCCCATGTGATGTGATCTCCATTTAGTATATTTTTTTTAATGTCATGCCTGTACTATTACAATGAGCAAGCCATGTTGGCCTCGAGAGCAAGTGCTGTAATTGCCAAAAATCCATAGGAAGGCAAGATCGTGGTAAATGTTACAGTGCAGTTACACTTTTGAAAAAGGATTTTTTTCTTTTGATTTTCCCAACAGTTTGATTCCACTCCCTTAGGTTTTGGTAATTTTTATTGTAATATTGTCACTTGAGAAAAGGTTTTTTTACTCCAATCTATGTTAGGACACAGCAGAAAAGATTGGATCAAATTTACTCCTGAGGCAACTCTGTTAATTTCAAAGGAGATAAATTGTGAGCGAGTTGGTCTAATGAAGATTTGCTCAACATCAGTTAACAAAAAATAAAATATTTCCACAATTATAGGTCCTGTTATCTTTGAATAATTATTTGAATGATATAGAAAAATCATAACATATTTGAAAGAAAAAACACATACAAGTAACATATGCACACATACTTTCCAATGCCCTTATATTCTTTAATTTTTACTTATACTAATTGACATCAGACTTTAGGATTACTCTTGAAGCTTGAAGCTTGAAGCTATGTTCCTCATTAATCAGGGTAAGAGCACTGGTCCATAAACTTCTCTACTACTTGAATCCTCCTTGCTCTTTTTCTATTTTGGCCTGTGCTACCCAGGCACAGTGTGGGACAATGCAAGGTCAGGCATTGTCCATCACAGCCTGTGTGGGCCAGACCACCCCACTCTGAGGGGAGAAGAAGGACTGCCTTCAGGACCAGAGAAAAGGCACCCCCATCCATTTTTTGTACTAGTACACATGTGACTTTTATGGCCATGGAGAACCACTGGGTAGAACCCTGCTCATCATTAGAAAATGTCAGTTTAGCGCTGCCATGATAATTAAAATTGTTTTTTAAAAAAATATTCTCTCATGTTCACTGATAGAGGTTGTGAAAAAATTTCTAGTTTGCCTTCTTTTCTTTTAAAGAATTTTGATGGGCTATAGAAAAGTTTAAGCCCACAGCTACTTATTTGGTTTTTGAGAGTGATTTTCCTCTGTTTAAAAAGGAATCTTAATTGATGATAGAATATATACCTACAATATGTTCTCAGTCTGTTCACACATAACAGTGTGTATGTCCTGGAGAAATGTAAATGTCAGAACCTCTGTTTCAGTAAAGTAATTACTGTTTCCAGAGACATTGGCAAATGTAAAACTCAGTACAAATGATAATTGTTATTGCTACTAGTATTTGCTTCCAAAACACTTGGTATATGTACTTAGGTACTTTGAGAGAAAGTTGTATTGCGTGTTCAGATTAAGAAGAAAGGATCAAAATTTTCTTTTACCTTTCTCTTGCTTATCCTAAATTTAGACCTCCATTAGTAGATATTTGCTGGTTATTATTGCTATTGCTACTATTATTTGCTTCCAAAGCACATGGTAAATTAACTCAGGTACTTAGAGAGAAAGCTGTAGTGACTCTTCAGATTAAGAAGAAAGAAGCAAAATTTTCTTTTACCTCTCTCTTGACTATCTTTAATTCAGACTACCATTAGTTGATATTTGCTTGTTGTTGATGTGTTGGCTAAAAGGGGAAGATGGACAAAAAGATTAATTTTTATTAAGATTCTACTTCTTGACTGATGTATCTGAGATAGTTTTGATCAACAAATCACTGTATTCACTTTAAAAGAAATGAGAGGAAAAAAATATTGTCTCAGAAAAGTACCTTCTTCTCTCAGTTGATCAGATATTTAGATTGTTTATGATCTTTTCCTAAGAAATTCTGTTTGCTGTTTAAAAAAAAAAAAAAAGTGTGAGCTTTGGTAAATACTTGTTATCCTTTATCTTTTCTTCTGTACAATTTTGTTGTTATTTTGATCATCTAATAGTTTATCTAAATCCATTGTATAGTGGTGAGTGGAAATAAAGATAGCTAATGTATTTCAGGATTATATTTCTACTGTAGAGAAGGAAACAAATGATCTTTCTCATATCTGTTTGATGAGGTACAAAGCTTTATTAAAAATTACTGCCATTGTGTACCAATAGGCTTTCCCTGTCTTTATTATGTTGTTGCCTCTAATTTTGTGACATTGATTTCAGAAATGCATGGGCCTTTTCACAGAATCATAGAACCACAAATTGGAAAAGGTCCTTAAGATCATCACTTCCAAGTGTAAACATTACCCTGCCAAGTTCAGTTTTGATCCATGTCTCTAATTTTAATTTAATTTGTCCCATTACCATTCCTTGAGAGGCATACCTCCTAGAACAGTTGTCACAGAATAAGCTGAGTTGGAAGGGACTCACAAGGATCATTGAGTCCAATCCCTGGCCTGGCTCAGAACACCCCCAAGATTCACATCACACACCCAAGAACCTTGTCCAAATGTTTCTTGAGTTCTGTCAGGCTGTTCCTGTGACCACTTCTCTGGGGAGCCTCATCCAGTGCATAGCCACACTCTGGGTGAAGTATCTTCCTCTAATAAAAAAAACCTAAACCTGCCCTGACACAGCTTCAGGACATTCCCTCTCTGGGCCTGTCACTGGTCACCAGAGAGAGGAGATCAGATCTCCTGTGCCCCTTTCAAGGGAGCTGTAGACTACAATGAAGTCTCCCGTCAGTCTCCTCCAGGCTGCATAGACCAAGTGACCTCAGCCATCCCTCACACAGCTTCCCCTCAAGGCCCTTCACCATCTTTGTTGCCCTCCTCTGCACACTCTCTGATAATTCAATGTCCTTCTGGTATTGTGGCACCCCAAATTGCACACAATATTCAAGGTGAGGCTGCCCCAGTGCAGAGCAGAGCGGGACAATCCCACTGGTGCTGCAGTGCCTGATGTCCCCCAGGACACACTTGACGCTCCTGGCTGCCAGGGCACTGCTGACTCAAAACTTGTGCACTACTGTCACGTGCATAAAACAATGATATCGAAGCTGCTGTTAGAGTTACAGCTTTATGGAAGTAAAACTAGTAACAGCAATATTTTCCTAATAAAATATGTATAATTTTTTAATCTTGCATATCATCCATGAATTAATATTTTAAGTGCATGACTGGAGAAAGTATTGTAGTAGTTTTACATTGATAGCACTGGCAACCTCTCTTTCTTTTAATAATAAAGATGGTTAAAGATATATGTAACAACTGCTATAGAAATTCTGTAAAATTTAATCAGATTTGACACAAAACCCTACTGCTCTACTGAACAAAATGAAAATATAGATATGATGGTTTCAGCCAGATCATGACATGGATTTTTATACCTCTATCTCACCCCAAATAAAAAGCTGTGTCTGGGTAAGTCTCAGGCACAGATGAGAGCAAGCTGGCCAAGTCTCGTAGAATTCAGATTTAAATGATTAGCGTGGGATGTGGAAAGCAACAGGAGGCTTTGGATGAGGTTATGTCATCTCCTCTGCTTTGAGTGTATGTGCCTGGTTTTTGTTTGTGAAGTTCTCAACACAGGGATCTGATTAGATCTGCAGTTTCTTCTAGATGATCAAACAGTACAATACTACTAACCCTTCTTGCTCCACCTGCATCTGGTTAAGAGCTTGTATGATTTCCTCTCAGAGCAGAGTCCTTCTCTGGTGACTTAAGATTTTATTACCATGATGGTGGAGTACAGCAAAGATAGAAGGACACTTTAAATTCATGCTGAGGATGTGACAGAGTACAGCTGCCCATTGGATAGAAAGGAGCACCTCATAGTGAGCAAAATGATGTTTGTATGTAAGGACAGATATATTGATGGCCGCTTCCTTTTGTTGAATTTTGAGGTCAGTTTTGACTTAAAAAATGTCCAGCTAACCTGGCAACGATCCATACGGGACACATTCTCTCACAGTTCAATGTGCAACCAAATCAAAGACAGAAGTATAGTCTGGAGTTCAAGTATATTTGTATCTGGATTGCTCTGAAATAATCAGATATATTACTTTTCATTTTTGCAATATAAGAATTGCAATATATATTTATAATCTAATGCACTTGTACTGATTTTGGCTGGGGCTCTGGGGCTTAGGGTTACAGGGCTCTCGGGGCTGGCTAGGGTTAGGGCAGCCAGGCTCAGAGGTGCCGGGGCCTACGGTTCCTGGGCTCTCGGGGGCAGCTAGGCTTAGGGCGGCCAGGGTCAGGGGCTCCAGGGCCGAGGGTTAGGGTTAGGGTTACGGGCCTAGGGTTACTGGGCTCTTGGGGGCGGCTAGGGTTAGCGCGGCCAGGCTCAGGGGCGCTGGGGCGGAGGGTTAGGGTTAGGGTTACGGGCCTAGGGTTATGGGGCTCTCAAGGGCGGCTAGGGTTAGGGCAGCCAGGCTCAGGGGCGCCGGGGCCCAGGTTAGGGTTACTGGGCTCTGGGGGTCGGCTAGGGTTAGCGGGCCCGGCCTCAGGGATGCCGGGGCCAAGTGTTCCTGGTCTCTCGGGACAGGCTAGGGTTAGCGCCGTCAGGCTAAGGGGCGCCAGGTCCTAGGATTTCTGGGCTCTCGGGGGCGGCTAGGGTTAGGGCGGCCAGACTCAGGGGCGCCGGGGCCTAGGGTTAGGGTTAGGGTTAGGGTTGGATGCCTAGGGCTATTGGGTCTCAAAGGGTCTAGAGTTATCCGGGCCAGGCTCAGGCTCGCTGGGGCCTAGAGTTAGGGTTAGGGTTAGGGTTAGTGTTACTGGGTTTAGGGTTTAGGCTTAGGGTTAGGGTTAGGGTNTTAGGGTGGCAAAGCTCAGGGCCGCCAGGGCCTAGGGTTACTGGGCTCTCAGGGTTTATATGGTTGACGGGACCAGGCACAGGGGCGCCAGGGCCTAGGGTTACTGGGCTCTCAGGGTTTATATGGTTGACGGGACCAGGCACAGGGGCGCCAGGGCCTAGGGTTACTGGGCTCTCAGGGTTTATATGGTTGACGGGACCAGGCACAGGGGCGCCAGGGCCTAGGGTTACTGGGCTCTCAGGGTTTATATGGTTGACGGGACCAGGCACAGGGGCGCCAGGGCCTAGGGTTACTGGGCTCTCAGGGTTTATATGGTTGACGGGACCAGGCACAGGGGCGCCAGGGCCTAGGGTTACTGGGCTCTCGAAGGCGGCTAGGTTTACGGTGGCCAGGCTCAGGGGCGCTGGGGCCTAGGGTTCCTGGTCTCTCGGGGCTGGCTAGAGTTAGGGCCGTCAGGCAAAGGGGCGCCAGGTCCTAGGGTTTCTGCGCTCTCGGGGGCTGCTAGAGTTAGGGCGGCCTGGCTCAGGGGCGCCGGGGCCTAGGTTAGGGTTAGGGTTAGGGTTAGGGTAAGGGGCCTAGGGTTACTGGGCTNGGCCTAGGTTTACTGGGCTCTTGGGGTCGGATAGGGTTAGCGGGGCCAGGCTCAGGGGCGCTGGGGCCTAGGGTTATGGTTAGGGTTAGTTTAGGTTAGGGTTAAAGGCCTAGGGTTACTGGGCTCTCGGAAGCCGCTTGGGTAGGGGTGGCCAGGCCCTGGGGCACCGGGACCTAAGGTTACTGGTCCCTCGGGGGTGGCTAGGGTTAAGGAAGCCAGGTTCAGGAGCGCCAGGGCCAAGTACGGGGCCCTCGGGGACGGCTAGGGTTAGTGGGGCAAAGCTCAGGGGCTCCGG
>VWYP01018597.1:24088-35440 GCA_013400435.1 Pycnonotus jocosus | reverse complement strand
CCCAGAATAATTTCATGGGGAAAATCCAGCCTCCTTCTGAAGTCCATTGCAACTTTTTCTCACTCCAAGTCTCTGACACGGCTTTGAAAAACTCTTTTTGTAAATTATTATTAGATAGTTGCAAAAGAACTAAAACACATTAATCTGAATAAGGAATTAGCTCCCACTGAAGGAACTGGAATTAAATGCCATCCTCATCCAAAATAGATTGCCAGATATTGGCAGTTTATTGCAGCAGGGAGACAGAGATTTTGCAGAGTGCTCAGAAGACAAATGCTGAAATTCCATCATCTGGAAGTGCTTTACTCTCTGATTACTCTTTGGCTTACGCTATCAGAATTTTTCCCTAAATATTTGCTTGAAATCCAAAGGTGGCTAAATACCACAAGGTCCCACCATCTGCAACATTTTTGTTTTAGAATTAAAAGTCCAATCCTTTCTATTTTGCCAGAACAAAAACCTTTCCAAATAGACTATACTAATATAAAATTGAAAAATCGCTTTGCACAGCAGGTGATTTTGAAAAACCTTTTTTGTTTTTTAACACTTATTGCATTACAATAATTGCAAAATATATATTTGGGGAGAAAAGCTTTGATGTATTACAAGGAATCATCTGAAATAAGTTGAAAAGATGGTTGTTATTACTAATATTATTTACAGAGAACTTCTGCATTTCTATAGAAGTGCTTATATGCAGTAATTAAATATTCATGTACTTTGTATCTTGAGCTCATTCTTAACAGCAGCACTACGTTAACGTATATGTCTGGGAACACATGTAACCTAACTTTAAGCATTTTATGAAGGTACATAAACTAGGCTTTGGGGCATTGTAGGCTTTAGGAGGACTAAAATCCCTAAGAATGAGATTCAGTCCATTTAAGATACAAATTGCCCTCCAGAGGTGCCCAGTTTTCCTCCTCCTGTAGCAGGCAGTGAAGTAGTCCTGACATTTTCACAGTAGTCCTGAAATTTCCAACCTGACGCCTTGGTTAGGCAGCCTGACTCAAGACCTCAGAGCCTCAGTTTTGGCTTCTCATGTTTTGAGCTTTGTTCTGGCTGAAGAGGCACATCCAAATCAGAAACTCTCCTTGAAGACAATTGGGATTGTGTACCCAGAGTAAGGACAAATACTCAGCTGTGAAATACAGCCACATGTAGGATGGAGCTGTTCAGGTGCAGCACAGCTGACATCACCGCCAGACTGGAGGTCTGGGCAGAGAAAATTAGAGACCTTCTGCCAGATAGCAGCAAGGAGGGGATGAGAGAATTAAATCTGGTTTTGCTCCTTTTTTTTTCTTTTTTTTTTCTCCTTTTCTCCCTCCTGTTTAGTTTGCATAAACCTGGATTATTTCTCCAATCCATTTCACCATGCACCACATGAGCAGCTGCTGCCCAGCTTGGCAGGGAGGAGGACAAGCTTAGGACAGAGAGAAAAGGGACCTCTCCTTTGGCAGCATCACCAGTTCACACTGAGAAATACAATGACTAAAGAAAGTCCAGCACCAGAATGGGAAGATTTGCAGAGCATGGGCAGCTTCTCCAGCTGTGTGTTTGCACAGCACCTTGCACAGCAGGGTCCTGGGCCCTGCCAGAACCTCACTGGTGACCAATGATTATGGCCTGAACCGAGACCTCAGCATCTGCTGGACTTTGTTTGTATCCTCCCAGTCCTCCACAGCACAGAAACTGCTTTGAGATAATTTTCCAGGCATGCAGACCTTGTTCAGAGGCACCCCCTGCAATCTCTAGGTGAAGCGTTTGGGATGTAAAATTTCCTGGTTGCCTCATGTTGTTGTGTAACACTTATATACATCACTGCAATGTGCCCTGTGCTGAGACAGTGCAAGACACCCTCTCCCACAGAGGGTGAGTGAGAAAATACAGAAATCCAACCCTCATAGTGTCAGTGAACCTCCAGTGCTAGAGCTCTGCAGTGATGAGAGGCAATGGGAAGCCCAAAGTGGAGAATCAAGAATCATTCAGGTTGAAAAGAACATCCAAAAGTCCAAAAATTACCCCAACACTGCCAACTCCACCACTGAATCATGTCCCCAGACACCACACCTACATGTTTTTGAACAATTCCACATGATGTCATGGGCTTTATTTTTTTAACTGGGATAAGAATTAAAGAAGACCTGTTAAAGGATAGCACATGACAACACCTTCATGTCTATGGGCCACTAAGAACACAAGATTTTGCCATGAAGGGAACACATTACAAGGTGATCTCAAAACAGAATTTACAAATATAATAAACTACCTGCTGATGTTCAAATGTGGGTGTCAAAAATCTCTATGAATGTACTGAATTCAAAAATACCCTGGGTGGGAGTCAGCAGAATGCCAGCTTTAGTTCAATTTTAATGCATAAACACAGGCCTGCTTAACTGCCTCATTCCCACTTCCCCATCCCAGATCCTCATCCAGCACCATGAAAAAGGACAAAAAAGAATAAAAAAGGAAAATGTCTGAAACTAGATATTTTTTTGGCTCTCTCCAGCTAACAAATGGCCAAACTCACTAAAAACCAGTGTGTGCTGGAGAGAAGGGAGGGATGTTTCACAGTAGAGAAATTGCTTCACAATGCCAAATTTGAGAATAATAAAAAAGAGGGAAAACTGATTAATTATCTCTTAGAAAAGAGGAATTTTCAACTACGAGCATTAAGTGTCCTCAACTGTATCTGCTTTGTGCAGTGCCTTGTTATATCTTACTGTGCATTGTGAGAGTTGAAGTCCCTGCTAGGACTTGGATAAGAGCACAGCAGCATCTTGTATTCAAAGGCTGGGCTTAGCTAATCCAGTTACCTGTAAATTAACCTCAAAACCATTCTAGCCTCAAAATCTTGCCACATCACACTTGGCTCTGTCTAATTCTCAGTTACTTCTTTTCTTCCTGCCTTTGACAGAACATTTTTGCAGTGTTTCAGTACTCTGGCTGCTGGTCCCTGGAGAAAACAGGATGAGCAGAGACAGATAAAATTAAAGAGATATTTGCCAACATAAAACATAATTTAAAAAGAAAAAAGCACCCTTTTCTGTGTCATTATTGAAACTTCAGATTGTAAGAGCTTAAATGATTCCTGTGGATCGGCTTTACTGCTCACTTTTTATTCTCTGCTGTTTGTTTTTTAACATTTCCTTTAAATGAAGTAATAAAACCAGGCAAATCCAATCCGTTTCACTTTCTGGAAGTTTTCCTTCCTATTTCTTCTGTGTGTTGGACTTCAAGTGATGTAGGGAAAGCGATTAGAGGAGGCACACAGTGGGGTGCTCACAAAGCAAGAGAGCCCACAAAAATGCCGGTAAAAACCCATGTCTTCTCTTTAGAATCTCCTGTTAGGGACAGTCACTGGACCCCATTCTCACCCACCCAAATCTCTTTAGCTTGGGTTCATGGAGTATGGGATGAAGTTTTTCAAGCAGTTTTATGTCTTTTGCTTTTTCTGATATGGAAAGAAGACAAGAAAGAAGGCTTTCAATATTTTTGGTGTATTCTGCTGTCTTTTTAAATTTAGTAATCATGATCTTGTTCAATCTATATCTCCATGGACCTCAAGAAATCTTAAGATTAAATATTCTCAAGAGATAGAAGGAATTTTCATTGAATGTTGTCCTGTTTACTCCATTTGGATGAATTCATGACCCTCCTGAAATAACAAAAGTGTTGAATTTCACTGGGGTACAAAGATAGCTTTAATTCATTAATTCACTTACTTTTTGTTGCTAATATAATTCAAATAACTGCATTTAGGAGAACGATTTATTTATTAAGAAAATTTAACAGTTCCATTCTTCCTCCTCCTTCCAAGCAGCTAANTTTTTTGTTAAAGAGCTGGAAAATCAACAATACTGTGAGACTCCCAAAGGCATCTTCTGTAGAAGACACTGTCTTGGTGCAACATAGTTTAGAAATGGACAGAGACTGAAAATTGGGCTAGATGGACCACTGGTCTGCACTGAAAAAACATTGCTTAATTTTTTTTAACACTCATTGCAATTTTCTTCCTTTCCTTTGAACATGTTTAATACTGCGCTTAAGCTGTGGAGGAAATCAAAATTAATACAGAGTATTCATTGATTAAAAGTACTCATGATATAGATTCATAGAGACTGCCAAACATGAGAGATGGTAATTGCATTCTTCAAACACATTCCTGCATATGTCAGTGAGAGCGTTTAACTGTATCTATCCAAATATTGGTGTTTTATGCAATTCCCTCGGGGCATTGCTGTCAGTGATTCATTCCTGTGTTTCTTCTTGGCACAAACAAAATACTTTGGGATGAAGAGTAGCTGTGGGCAAGACCACAGAGACCAACACTTTTTCTCTTTTTTTTAACTGTACCTGGGCAGTTTTCATGACTTAGCAACTGGCAGAGGCTTCAATGTTTTCCCAATTTGCATAGGTGTAGAGTCACAGCTCTACCATGCAATACAGGAGCTTGGATTTCCCCCTACTTGGCATCTCCTTGCAAAAGTTCTGATCTGCACTGGCTACTTTTACCATCATTCTTCATCCTGGAGGATTTAGGGGCCAGATGCAGCCATACCTTTGCTCTGTGATTCCTCCACTGCCAGAGACAGGCTGTGAAAAGCAGAGGCTGGTCCCAAGGCACTGCCTCGAGGGCTTCTGATCCTGGGCAGGGCAGAGCACAAACTCCAAGTGAATGGTGAGGAGGGAGCAGGGGCTCTGTGCCTGCTGAAAACAAGAGAACTGTTGTGTTTTAATACGTGTCCTGGTAGATTTACAAACCTGATGTAACCCACGACTTCAGAGGTCCTGCTGATATGGATCTCCTGTGGAAAGCAAACTTGTGTCACCTACAACAAGCTGTGCTGAGCCACCCACCTTCCTCCTTAGTGAGCCATCCCAGCACCCCCAGGCTGTTGGGCATCCAAAAAAAAGCTGTGCCCTTCACCCCTGCACCCATCTCGTGGGGCTGGGGTGCAGACACCAGCTCACCAGCCTGAACAGCGCCAAAGCTGTTTCACTGCTGTGCCTGTGTCCTGCTCCCAATGGAGGGCAGAGAAGAAAAAGGCAGAGAGACCAGCTGTACCCCAAAATTATCCCCCAGTGCTTGCAGTTCTCTTTGTGCTGTCTGTGACTCCCCCACTTTCCAGCACTCTTCCCACCTAGGGAGATGAGTGATCCCAGCCCACACGGGTATTGCTCATCAGCTTCAAGGACAGCACTGTGTCCTTGGGTGCACGGGTGCTGTTCAGGACAGCTTGGGACAAAGCTCTGCTGGGCAGTTAATCTATTCCTCTTTTCCAAAAGGAACGGGGACGGGATCTGAGATGGACTGAATGGGAATCTGACTTTGTGAGTGAAGGGATCAGTTGAGCAATGAAGAGCTTGAAGGTAGGACAAGGAATGAAGGAGGGTTGCAAAGGATGTAAAGACGAAATATAGTTTAGGAGAGAAATGGAGTGAAGCTGGTGTAAGAGGGAGAGGGCTTATCTTGTATTTGCTTCCCAGAGGGATGTGCAAGGGAAGCAGAAGGTGAAGTATGAGCCTTTTTTCCTTCCCCTCTGTCCTTTCCTTGCCTTGACAGAGATGCCCATTGAGGGTGGTGGGATGCAGAGACAGCTTATCCAAAGAGATGGTGGATGCCCCATTCCTGGAAACATTCATGTCCGGGTCGGATGTGGCTGAGCAACATGATCTAGCTGAGGATATTCCTGCTCATTGTAGGAGGTTGGACTAGGTGACCCTCAAAGGCCCCTTCCAACTCTGACCACACCATGATTCTCAGAAAACCAGACAGGGTGGCAGTGAAGGAACAAAGTGAGGAGCACAACTCAGAAACAGCCTGTGCACTGCCAGAATCTCCTCCAAAGAGAACAGCTCTCTAATGGCAGTCACAGTTTGCTATTGCACCCTTATGAATTCTTCCATAATTTGATTTACTTCTAGGGACATTTCTCATATTCTCTGCTATTAATACTACAATATATAAGTCTCTTGAAGCACTTTTCATCTGTTCTTGTTTCTTTTGTCAAAAACTAGAAACCCAAACCTGTTAAGGGTAAGGGCACAGGCCCAGAGTCATCAGAAAGAGGTGCCAGGTGGTTCTGCTTCCCTTTTGGGTGCTCTGTGTACTTCTCTCTTTCACCTAAAAATCACCCTAGAAGTCTGTGACTTCCCTGGGAAGGGGCTGAAGGGCTGTGGGTTTGTTAACCAGCAGGACATGTCTGTGAAGGGGCTGGCATGAGCCAGGAATGACAAGGCAGGTCAGGCAGTTTTTAGCATGATAAAATCGGAGGTCAAGTCTTAAGAAATCTCATGCCTCTGCTTTAAGTAGAGAGAGACAAGCAACTGCAGAGAACAACTCTGCTTTTGACCTGTACCTCACGATGGAGCAGATCATCCTTTGGATGTGTCAGACTCTTTACAGTGACTATAAACCAAATTTTCTTGGCCAGCTGGTGAGCTGAGCCTCATCTTTGCTGGGTATCCAGAAATAACTGAATTCTTCTTTATCACAGCAAAGAGATAATTATTTTTCTGGATAATTTCTCGTGGCCACTTTCATACAATTAATTTTTGCTGTGTGAACAGACCCCTTGGCCGTCACTCTGCCCCTGTTCCCAGCCAGCCAAGGTGCAGCTCTACCTCAAATGTGCTGCCCTCAGTGTTCACCTGCTCTGGGTGCTCCCTCCATCCTTCATCCATACAGAACAGCTGCACAGCAAACAGTGCAGGAGCACCTACACAGCTGCAAGGGCAGGAGAACTGCTACATAAAAATGTTTGGGAAAATGCTGCCATGAATCAGCATTATGTGCTTTGCTCTGGAAAGGAATGCTGCAAGATTTTTTTGGTAATGGGATGTCTGTGTAACAGGGATCGACTGGTACAAGGTCTCCATGCATAACTGTACTGGGGACAGAAACAGAAAAATCAGTTTGATTGAGGAGAAAAAACCTTCCTCCAAAGTTTTACAGTGAGGCTGAAGGGAACATGAGCAGGCCAATATGTTAAACCTTAAATGAAAGGGTATTTAAATTTTTAATTATGTTGGTTTTTTTAGCCTGAAAACTGACAGCTGGCTGAAAAGCAACTTGCTTCATCCTAACTTCTGTGGTTTTTAGCATAATACTTTCTGTGACCTACAGTAGAGTAGGAATGTCCTTATCAGAGGGAGAAACAACTGCATTGATTTCATTAGGATGTTTATCACACAATGTATTTCACCAGACATTCCTGGTTGCCCTCTGTTGAACACTTTAAGCTTTTAAGATAAAATAACATGGAAGCAGGGCAGCACGCTTTATCCTAACATTTCTATAATGTAGCTTGATAATGATCTATCACTCCAGTTGACGAGAGATAGCAGTTAAAGAAAAATAAAAATAGAAATAAATTTGCTGGGTAAGGTCCTGTAGGTGTACTTGAATGAGAGTGATCAAGCAGTAGGGAACAAAGGCTCCTTTCCTCATTGCCAGGGATCTGATAAGAATTTTCAAACCCTTGCCAGCCAAAACTCTGCTGAGCGGGGTGCTAAGAAAGCAGGAGCCATGCCCTCTCAAAAATACCCCAAACCCTCCCTTCTTCCTGGAGAGGAAAGCCAGTGGAGCCTGATGCCATTCAGAGCAGAGATAAATGATAGAATAATTTATTTATTTATTTTAGATAAATGTATTAATTTATCTAAGATCACTGAGTCCAACCATTGACTTACCACTGCCAGGCTGTCCACTGAGCCTCATCCCTCAGTGCCAATCCCCTCTGTGGCCCTCCCCACCATTTGCTGCACTCACTGCAGTCCTGCTTTCTTTCTAACTTGGTGTGATCTGGGACAAAGGAAATACCCCAGCAGATGGTCAGGCCCTGCCAGGGGCTGGTGCTGCAGTGACCACACAGAACCCCCGTGTGCAAGCTGGGCCTGAAGCAGCTGCACTGAAAATATTAAGGAAACAAACAAAAAAAAAGGCCACAGACAATTGCAGTAGTGAGGGAGTATTTCTAGAGTCCCTCTGGGCTGCATGCTGAGAGGATCTGTGCCTACTACTATTATCACTAGCAAAAGATATTTAGCTCAGTAGGAGACGCTGGTTTCCTTTAACCTAAGGGGCCTTCAGCTCTGGAGCAAGTCAAACTTCCCATGCCACTTACACATCTTGTTAGGAAACTCAGGGTCCAAGCATCCTTTACAGTCAAGTTTCCAGCCTGAAACATGGTAGGGGTTTATTCTGTACCCATCAATCCACAATTAGTGAATCTTACTGCTGAACAAACAAGGAGTTTGGATTTTCAACCACGAGCAAGGTCAGGTCTGCATAGACACAGGTGGCAAAGTCCATCAGGCTGGGGGAAAAGGAAGGTGAAGCTGTTCATGCCTGTCATCTTAGCTCTCATTCTCCTGCCTTTTAGAGTCTAAATATATCAGATGGCTTTGGGGCAACTGGAAAAAGAAAAGGGAGAACACAAAAAACAATTTAATAATGTCCATTGAAGCAAAGAATTTTGCTTGCCCCCTGTTTTAGATGAAATATCACGTGTCCCAGCAGGTGATCTATATTTCATTGCATCTTTAAAGATGCTCAGATCTGGAGAGAATTATCTGCCATCAGGATCTGGAAGAACAGACACTGTAAAGATTTTATCAGACATTAAAAAAAAAATTAGGAAAGAAAAGAGAAAGACACATAGACACAGGCCGGTAATCTGAAGCAAGATTCCAACCATCCAAGTGACCTTGCTAAAGCCAATTAGCATCTTCTGTTGTAGATGTATCTCTGGAGATACATGGGTATAAAATCATGTACAACCAATAACTACTATTATTACTTATTTTTAAAAGTATATATAAGCAATATATATTGTTCTGATATAGTATCAGAGAGTAGCAGCAGATGTAGCTAAAAAGGGGTCCGTAGTCTGAAACTTCAAACTATGTTATGAAATTAAAAATAGCAGGGTATAGGCCCATACCAGAAAGGACATGTTAATTATCAGGAGAAAGCACCTTTTTCATTAAGAACTATGTGGAATCTTATTCACAACCTGCCTGGCTCTTCAGACTTATCACTTATACAAGTCATTGTGGCCACAATTTCTTTCCCAGACCTTAGGCTTGGTTCAGGAGTTTAGCCCTCCCCGCCTTGCTCTTTCTCTAAGTTGGTCCTGGAGGACAACAGAGAACTTGGCACAGTGGCAGTGAATAACTCCCCTGAAGCTCCCATGAGACTCTAAGGATAGATAGGTCCCTTTCTTGGACTCTGGGAAGTGCTGAAAATCATGTTGGCAATGCTGGGTCTCCTCTTTCCTGCAAATCAGTTGTCATCCATAAAATAGAATGAACAAAAGACTCTTTTGCCCCATATCTCTCCTGTTTTCCTTGATAAAATTGTAACCACTGCAGAGAAGCCGTGTCTGTCCCAACTCTGGACATGTTCAAGACCAGGCTGGACAGAGTCTGTATCAGTCTGGACTAGTGGAAGGTATCCCTGCCCATGGGAGGGGGCTTGGAATGAGATAATCTTCAAAGTCCCTTCCAATCCAAGCTGTTCTATGATTCTATTACTCTCCAAGAGCTGCATCAAAGAAAAGCCCAATTTTCCTAAGTGCTGTGGTGCCATGTTCATGCTTGCACACTGTAACTGCAGCAAAGGCAAACCCCTTGCTTAGACAGGAAAGAGCTTGGCCCCAGAAAGAAGGGAACAGACAAAATACCCTCACAGCAATCCAGAGCCTGTGATTTCCTCAATTCCTCCTGAAAGCTTACTCTCTATTTTGCTGACATATGAGCTGGGTGCCCTATTGTACATCAGTGTAAAAAAATAGCTGTTATCTGCTGTTTCATGTGAGATACGGCAGAACGAGATTTATTCGTGCCTGCTCTGCTGCCTCCTTTGAAATGTTGCCGCCGTTTGCTGCACCCTTCGCAGGGAAAGGCAGATGGTCATCACAAAGTTTCCCATAACCTTGCCGTGCCTGCTGCACAGTGAATCAATGAAACCTGAATTACAGTGCTCTGCCTGGGCTGGGAGCTGTGCTGCTACAGAATCCTGCAGCGCCTGCAAGCCTCTGAATGTCAGCGCTGCCCAGACACTGAGGAAATGTGAAATTTCTCTCCAAAATTTCAAAGCGGTGCCAAGTGGTGGTTTTTAGCTGCAAAGTTGCATCCAATGTGAGCCAGGACTGCATTGCTCAAGCCTTAATTACCAGCTTGGAAATGTACTTTTTGTGAGTGTTCAAATGTTAGGTGTGACCTCTCCTTAGAAAGAATAGTAATTAAAAAATCCAAACAGAATTCAAGGATAAAATCCTGGGGATGAGGTTTTTTTGGAGTCTGAACCGCAGCAGCTGCCCCTCTGTGATAGCTGTCTCTGCTTATGTGACATTTGCAATGAGGCTCCAGGTGATTTGGGAAGCTGGCACTAGACTGCAGTTCACCTTTTGTGTCAGCTCGTGCCAGGATACCCTTGCCAGAAACCGCTATTTTAGTGGGAAAAAACAACTGGGAATAGGGAAAAAAATGAACTTCTGAAAAGCACTTTGTCACGTTCCCTGGGCTGTGGCAGGCAAATGCTGGGAACAGTGTGAGCTCCTGCCATAAAAGTAGGCATAGGCAGAAATTTCTCAGTGGGAGGATTACCTCTTTTACATACCTGATTGAAGGCAAGGTGAGTACATAAAACATTTTCAACACTGTCTCCCAATTTCTGATATTTATTTGTTCTATGAGTCAACATGCTGGAAGACATCAATGTTTTATAAAGCCTCATTTCACTGATTTTTCCTAAGGATGGGAATCATTGCTCTGAGCAGGTCTGGCAATTTCAGATAATGACCTGCATGCAGCACAGGTGTTTCTAGAAATGTGTAATGCTGGATGCAATACATGTTAAAGTGTCTCTCCCAAATGCTTCTGGCCTTTTGCAGATGACTGCTTCCATGTGTGTGTGTGGAGGGCAGAGCCTCTCCCAAATTCAAGTTGTAAACTCATTCCAGTAGTGTGCCTAGGCAAAGAATGTTATCTCATATGAACTCACAGCCGCAAGGTAGTTTAGACATCAACTGCCTTGATAATTTTTTAAAGGAGGATAATTTTAAGAGGAATAAATCTGAAAACTTATAATCTAATTTATGTTGGGGAGAAAGCAAAATATTATTTGGTGTGCAAAAGACAATCCTTGATCAAAGAGATTAATTGTGCTGGGACAATTTTATCACTGAGTCTTATTCCTCAGTTTGCTACTGGACGTGATCTTCTAAACCCACACAGGCTTCCCCTGTCTGGGAAGGGGCACATACAATTATCTTACAACCAGTGGCTGAAGAGCAAGGACCTTTCTTACAGGACCTTTCTTATTAAATCCTTCTGACAATAAAA
>VWYP01018597.1:0-23932 GCA_013400435.1 Pycnonotus jocosus | reverse complement strand
AAAAAAAAAAAAAAAGGCCCAGTCTTGTTAACAGACAAGCTGAGTGGACTTGATGTGTCCTTTACTGATTGTCATGGAGTTTGATACGTCCTCGCATTTGCCAAAATAAGTGAGACCAGAGTAAGATTTATACTCCTGAAATGTATGAAAAAACAAATCCTGGTTAAATTTAGGGGTAAGGTAGATTCTTTTCTCTGTAACATTGATATAAATCCATGAAATCTCAAATTAACAATTCAAAAATTCTGATTTTAGTTATATTTTTCTGGAGACAGACTAGCTATTAAACTTTGTGGGTCTGTCTGTATGCTGAGGAATCAGGTTGCATTTTCCATACATTTTCAGCTTCTAAAAATCATTTCCAAAATGTCAAGAAATCACAAATCTTCGAGAAATTAATCTTTATCTCAAACTTTTTGTAGTAGTTGGAGATTTGTTAGATGTGGAAGGCCATCCTCTCCTATAAGTGTATGAGCTTGCATCCAACGTTTTGGTCCTGGATATCTGGGAATCTCAGAGACTGCAATGAGTATCTGAGCAGTCCCTGAACTGCAGCACAGAAATGCCATCCAACGTATGATGAGTAAGACAGAGTTGTGGCAGGGAGCAGGGACAGATCCCAAAGCCCAGGGAGATGAATGGCAAGGCTCCTGTTGAGTGCAGTGGTGTCTGAGCAGAGCTCTTGGCATGTCTGTGAGAGGAGACAGAGTCTGTCATGTCATAAGCACAATAACCACATGCTCATCTTTTCTGCTTTCTCTCCCAGGATGGAAGGAGCAGTTTCATTGGCCACCAGCTCGGAGGGGTCATGGAAGTGCCAAACAGCAAGGACCAGAGAGTCAAATCAGCCAGAGCCATCCAAATCACTTACTACCTCCAAACGTATGGCTCTGTCACCCAGGACCTCATTGGGGAGAAGTGGGAGAGCGAATTCTGTAAACTGATGCACAAGATGCAGCTGGATCACCAGGACCTGCAGCTCTACTCACTAGCATCCTTTAGCCTCTGGAAGGACTTCCACCAGACCAGTCTCTTGGCCAGGGGCAAGATTTTGGTGAGCCTGATGCTGATTCTCCTGACTGCTACCCTCTCGAGCTCCATGAAGGACTGCCTGCGTAGCAAACCTTTCCTGGGACTCCTGGGAGTACTCACTATCTGTATTTCCAGTGTCACTGCGGCAGGGATATTTTTCATTACTGATGGAAAATATAATTCTACTCTGTTGGGAATCCCTTTCTTCGCTATGGGTAATTATTTATCTTCATAATAATAGGATTAACAGAGTTTAATGACAGAATTGTAAATTACATCCTGGGTTATAAAGTGCAGATTTTACTTTGAGTGAAAGTCTAAGTCATTTTCATCTTTCTAAATTGATCTGTGCCTTGCCAAAAAAAAAAAAAAAAAAAAAAAAAAAAGAAAAAAAAAAAAAATTAAAAAAAAAAAAAGAAAAAAAAAAAAGGAAAAAAAATGAAATTAAAAAAAAGAAAGGAAGAAAAATGGAAACAAAACAAAGCAGTAGCAACAATAAAAAGCAAATGACATTCCTGGAAACTCAGCCAACATGAGAGAGGGGCAGGTTTATTGATCTTCGTTACAGAATGAAGGAGAAATTGTTATTGAAAACTAGTCAGCTCAGCAGACAAAATGGATATATGTTGACCCAACTTTGATGGGAGGCCAGCCAAAAGAGTAAGTTAAACAGGAGGGTACCAAAGAAGGGCAGATTTTAACATCCTTCCCAAGAAGGGCTTTTCTTCAAGCTCTGTCTGAAGGGCAGAGTGGGACAGGTTGGTGTAAGAATAAGATTGATGGACTTTATCTCAGAGAGGAGATTACAGTTGTGGTGTTTGCCAGGCTGTGAGCACAGGGCCCTGTCAGGATCTGTGGCACATAATCCCTTGGTTTGTGAAATCCTAGATCAGCTGCACAGATTTCCTTTGCATTGCACCCAGACAGGGGAAGGTGTGGAAGAAGAACAAATATAAAACCCAGCTCCTTAGGCAGAAGATTTGCTTTCAATCCTTCTGTTACTGTTTGGTTCCAAGCACTTCCAGTGCATCCATGGGGCTGATGAATTTGCGGGGAAGTCGCATTGGGAAGGCAGAGGGAAAGGTGCCCAGCTCAGTTATGGAGGCAGCACTGTTTGGTGCCTCACACCCAAGTTTGTCAAGAGTTTTGCCATACCATGAGCCTGAACCCCAGTGACCACTCTGTGCAAAATCTCAGTGGTGGCAGCCCAGAACTAAAAATTTTCATACTCAATTTCTGATGGCAGAGAATCTTACCTGCGACCAGAACTCTGCATTTTTCCAGCTAATTTCTTAAGTGCCATTCATGCTTCTGGTCCTCAAGACCAAGTACTGTGTCATGGTAAGAGTCAACTCAATATGCAAAGTCACAAGCCAGAGTCAAGGTTTGAAGAAGAGTCTGATACTTTCCTTGAAACCCCAATCTCCCAAAAGACCATATTTTTTCATCTTCCCCTAAGAAAACTCCTGTGGGTGTATGCATCCCCAATCCCAATCTCTTATTTAATCTAGCCCCTAATAAAGCCTCTCTGTCAGTAAACAAAGGGGCTGAGCTGTGGCCTCATCAGTCCTGCTCTCAGAATCTCTGGAGCAGCTACTTGAGGTGGGAAGGAGTGGAATAGAAGAATTGATCAAGATTCCAGAAATGAAAGAGAGGAGTGAGGCAAAAGACCCCAAGGAATTGCATATTTGGTTCAGCCTCATTAATAATGATAAACAAGGCTGTGCCAAACCTCTGATTCAGTGATCTGCACTGTTAAATTGTGGCAATGGCCCCTGACGTGGACTGCCCTGTTCCAGCTCTTCAGATGCTGTGCATGGCTCTGTGGTGTCAGAGGAGTTGATGGAAAGAAAGTGCTGAGATGGGGGAAGGGAAGAAAGCCAGCAGAGAATGTGCCAGGTTGTGACAGATGGATCCTGTCCTATGCAAGAGGTGTGGATTTAGGAAAGAAAAATGGAGAAAGCGATGAAGTGAAGAGGGTGTTATGCTTGTTATCAGATTTTGGCAACCTTTTCCTTGTGTATCAGGAGGTGCATATCAAAGGAGGAACCAAAATGCACTGCTTTGCTTGTGCAGCAAGGTGGAGACAAGGTGAAGAAACCCTAAAGTGATGAAAAGCACCTTCCCTAAATTGTGCATTCCTCTGTTGGTGTCTCTTTTTAGATGGCTGGAGAGATGAGTAGCACATTCTCTTTTCTTGACAGGTCCCAGATTTGTCACTCCCAAGGGGTTCCTCAATTTAAACCTTCTCTGCAGCCCCAGGGTGAGATACAGGTCAGAGTTTCTGAAAGCAGAGTGCCTCAGTTTCCCACCTCAGAAGTCCATGACTTTGCTGTCTTAGGCAAAGTAACATTTATAACTTTCTGTTGTGTTTTGCTCTGTCATTCTTGTCACAACCACTGCCAAGAGCAAAAGGAAAGGAAAAAACAACCTGACTTGAAGTGAGATGTTTGCAAGGATTGTTTCTTTAATATTATATTGAAGGCAATTCAGGTTGAAAAAGAAAACATTTATGTAACTTCTTCAGAAATTTCATTCAGGAGTCTCAGACTGAATTGAAAATATCATTACAGAGCAGCTTGCAAGGCTTGGGAACTGCTGCTTATAAATATTAGGCAACACTTTTACAGTTTAGTGAAGGAAAAGACAGGCAGAATGTCTTACCAAAGTCTAAATGGGTTACATTCTGCTGAGTACCGTGTGCCTTTAGTCCCTTAAGGGACACTGCCACCTAATGAGACCTTGCTCTGCACAGAATACACCCAGGGCCTCACTCAGCTGGGCCTTTACTGGGCAGGGTTTTCTGCTGGACCTGGCTGTCATGGACTGATCTGACAGGCCAGAGCAGAAACAGTGAAGACCCCAGGAATGTTGATTCGGTAGACGAACAAATAACCCTGGCCACCTTGTACCGGTGTCTCTTGCTGCCGGCACAGCAGAAAGCAAACAGTACATCAAATAATTGAGTGAACATAGAAAAAAGTGTGCAAGGTGGGGTTTCCCTGAACTGCAAATGCCAGATTTGCAAGTCGAACTTTCAAAGTCAAGTTACTTAGATTTAAAAAAATGAAACCAGGCAATAAGAGTGACAAAGATCCTGCAAATACGATGCAGAGTACACGGGTAGCATTAATTCCAGCAGCTCCCAGCTTTGGAACACTTCAACCTGACATTTGCAAACCACCCATTTAAAGTATATTTGTTTGGTCAAAAATATGCAGTTTCTTCTAGCAGTCACTTTTCAAAGGTTTAATTTTAATGGAAATTTTGTAATATTCTGGGCTTGTCCTTTTCCCTGCAAGGGTGGCAGGATGCTGCCATCTGAATGACAGGAATAACCCTGGCTGTTTAGATCCACAATTCCTCCTGAAGTGCAGAGATTCTGTAGGTTTCAGTAGGTGACAGAAGCCCATAGAAAAGTGGAATGTTTAATATTTTGCTAAATTTAGAGTGAGTGACCTCTACCATGATTATTTACTCTAGTCCTGCTGTGAGGGAATGGTCTGCTGGGACAAAGCTCAGCTCTGCTGTACTGGGGGAAGAGTTTTAGCTCAGACTGGCTTTTCTTGACCCTTGAAGGTGAAAAATTTCAGTCTTAAATTAGGCATGAAGACAGTGGTGGAAAATCCTTCTTGCTTCGGCTCCCTCTTCCCAACCACTGTTTCCTCAGACAGCTGCCTTGGAAAAAGTTTTCTCAGTACAGTGTCTACCACTGCATTCTTGCAGCCATTTAGGAGAAACTCTTTGGGAAGGTTCCCTGCAAAAAATTCTCTGGCTGTCAGGATCTCCTGCAAATAGGAGCAAGGGAGGCTGATTTTTAGCTGTTCATACCCTAGAAAAAAGGATAAATGCTGTGAGTTAACACCAAAGTGCTTCTTTAGTTTCAGAGCTTCCTTGTTCATTAACTGAATTAAATCTAAATGTTTTATTTGTCTATTTTTTAGTCAGAATTCATTAACCTGCATGTGAAATCACAATATGAGACTGTTCTACCTTGCATTTGTCTTCTGGGACAAATAAAACTAGTTTCTTCTGCAAGTTTTGCATCAGCAGAGCTGTCATGACTGGCTGTGTTTCAGACAGAGGAGAGAGGGTCATATAATTAGGTTCCAGATTTGTTCTAGCCCTGGTTAGATGTTCACATCTGCCTTTTGTGTTTAGATTCATATGCAATTTCAAAGGGGTGTTATGTACGTGACATAATTATGGTTTCCCATGCCTAATCATCACTAATTAATATAACCAGAAGGTTAACTACATAATTGAGATATTATTGCTCCCATGATCTGCTTTCTAATGCACAGGAACCAGACTGATATCATCAGGGAGATGATGATTTAACTCAGCTGAGGTCCCAACTGTGTATTTTTAAATGCAGGTGCACCAATTACATCCTTTTACATTGCAATTATTTTCGGCCAGTCCATGAAATACTTCATTATACAAATTAGTGGAAATCTTATGATAAAAAACCACCTACAATATAATTATAGTGTAATTATGATTTTTGTACTACAAAGAATACGTGTTTCTTAGAAGACTGGATTCACAGTGCGTGTGAGAAATACTTCCTGTCATTTTTAAGGCCAGACCATGAAGTCCACAAGATATTTGTGGTTACAGCTGTTTGTAGCTGACTCTTTAGAGAACATTAATCTCACTGAGTGCCCTACCACGCATTGCAGTATTGCTGCCACTCCTGCCAGTAACCACACTGCTAGCAGAGATGTAGTGAAGAGATACAGAAACTTTAAGAACCAATAGGCTGCCTGTATCCAGCAGTAGCCCCATGCCTGATGTAAGAGCTCAGGATGGATGGCAGAGGTTGTACTTTCAGTGCAGACTTTTCTGTTAAAATTTCCCATTATTCATTCCCCGGAGTTGTTCAAATGGGAGGAGGAATCAAGGCAAAAGCAGACAAGACTCCAGGCAGTTATTAGCATTTCAGATAGAAGCCATCTAACCTCTTTCAGATGGCAGTTGTTGAAATAATGACTGGTGATCACCTTTCAGTAAATTTGAGCTGTCACAGTATTATATTAGCAGCAGAGTCATGGAAAATTGCAGGAAAAAAAAAAAAAGTCCTAGTTCAGATGAGAAATTGTTTTTTTCAAATCTCAAAAGACAAATGTGAGAGCCAAAGTACAGGCTGTCACTAGTTTACCTGAACATGAAGTATCACAGTATTCTAACCTTTGCTTCAAGCAATGGACTTTCTGATTACAAATGTGACAGAAATATTTCACAAGTGACTCAGACTTTGGGTTTTTCCTTTTGATGCAACAATAAAGCAAATCCCATATGAATCTAATGTTGCACCATCACCTCCCATCTGGATGAGAAGCAAGAGAGCAAAGATTTAGAGAAAAGAGAACTCCTGATATTAACCTTCATCCCTCCATGCCTTAGAAATGCAGTGAATCTGTTGTTTATATGTAACAGCAGCTCATGTCTCCACTCATTCAGCAGATCTGTAAGGGCTTGGAAGTACCTTGTCCCTAATTATAAAATTTCTGCTATTGATTTGTACAGAGAAAAATGGGAATAGCGATAAAAACAAAAAAACAAACAAACAAACAAAACAAACACAAAAACCCCAACCAAACAAACAAACAAAAAAAGTCAACAGAGAAAGAAATTGGAAGACTTAAAAATGTTTAAGATTACTTATTTGGATGGGGATCTAACACAAATAATTAATATGAATGGGTTTAGAAATTTGCCATATTTGTATATTTGTAAAGTTGATTTCCCCATAACATGGTATATTTCTTGATGCATCTATTTCCTGTTGCAGTAGGTGGGACTTTTTCATTTCTATAGGAAGGAAATTTTACCCATAACCAATCTTTCCTAGAATTTGAGTAGAAGACTAAATCCTTTCTGGGATAATCTGCTTCACTTGCAGCATGCAGCCTGGTTCTGGGACCATGTCCTGAAGTGGAGATGGTTAGGGAGAGGCAGCTGGACTGGGACTGTCCTGTCCTCAAACACAGCTGAGGGGAGGTTATCTCTGAGCAAGTCCTTTGGGCCTTCTCACACGCAGCAGAAAGAGTTACATGAAGCAGCCCAGCCAGCCTCAGTCCCAGCAGCAGGGTTTGTACCACCTAATCCAGGTGTCCAAAATGTTCTCCCCTTAACTGAGTGACACAATATCAATTTCCTTTGCAGGCTGTAGAGAGAAATAGGAAAGTCCAGAGCTACTTGGAAATTTTCTTAGTAGATGTTTGGGATGAGCTGTGTTAATCTCTGGAAGATTTTATCCATCTCTGAAAAAAGGTGACTTAGACTTTAACACCAGAGGGTTTTGATTTTCAGGTGTTAAAATAGGATCATTCCTAGACTGGGTTATTTAAGGTTTTTTATTGGACACACTTTTTCTGTGCGTTGATCTCATTTAAGCTGGATGTTTAGTTTGGACACAAGAAAGAATGTCTTCACAGAAAGGATGATTAAACACTGGAACAGGCTGCACAAGGAGGTGGTAGAGTCACCATCCTGGAGGTGTTTAAGGAATAACTGGATGAGGCACTCAGGTCTACTTGACATGGTGGTGTTGACCAAAAGGCTGGACTCAACAATCTCAGAGGTCTTTTCCAACCTAATTGACTCTGTGATCCTGTGATTCTGTGATTCTGTGATTCTGTGTTTCTGTTATATACGTAAGTTCCAGGACATAGACACACAGATGCATATACAGCAGATATGCACAGACTGCCTTGAATCCCTTAGAGATGGAATTCTAGCCCTTCTTTTCCTGTAGAGGCTCTTCAGAAGGTCTCTTATCAACCCAAATGTCATCCTGCAGGGATGGTGGGGCTGCAGGGCTGTAGGTCAGTGGCTCTGAGGCTCAGCACAGGTGGAAGAATTCACCCATGGACCACTGCCCAAGCACAGACCACCACTGCCAGATCTGTAATGATAGAGCAAATACAAAATACATTCTCTGTGCTTGTTGTTTGAGAAAAAGCATGTAAAGCCTAGCTCCTTCTATCTCTAGTTGGAACTGAATTAACCCATTTGTCCCAAGAGAAGTCTCCAAATAGTGTTGTCTGTTATTGTTGTTAGTATTATTAAAACATCTTCCTTGGCTCTCCACCTGCAGCTAACAGGCTGGTAGCTGTCATTTGAACTGCTTCTAATTTGCTGCAAGCATTTCTAAAATCCTTGGGGAAAAGTGAATTGATAAGAGAAGAGACCATGACTTAAGCTAAAAATCCAAAGACTGAAAAGAATTATTTGCTTTTGCACTTCAGACATATGATTACTTCTCAATCAATACACCAATTCAGTCTTGATAGAAAAGCATATTTCCTCTTCAGATGCTTCACACATTTGTCTGAACACCTTTTGCTTTCATTTTTCTACCATTTCATGGCAATGCTCATTCCTGACACTTGGTTATTTAAGGTTCTTTATTGGATGCACCTTTTATGTGTGTTGATCTCATTAAAGCAGGAGTTTCATTCCTTGTGCTTAGTATCTATCGATGCACACCACATTCACCTTCAGCTAATTTGGGCTGGAAAGGAGCTGCCTCATGGCAAAAATTATTTAGGTCCATTCTTAATAGGGCACTGACAAATCCAGCCTCAAATAGCACCAATAGCAATTCCACAACCTGCCTCAACAGCTTGTTCCAAGGCTTAAAAAGCCATACATTTATAAAGGTATTTCTTAACATTTCCACTGCTGCAATTTGCACCTATAAACTCCAAGGTGTGTCTGGCTCAATTGTGGAGTGTAATTTTTCACAGTACCTGTGTATATGCAAAAACTTTTATGGTATTTTATAGGTAGGGCTGTGCTTATTTCAGTTTGGATATAATTTCCTGCCAGATCTTTTTCTCACAGATATTTCACCATTAGTTTACACTTTCCTTTGAGCTCCATTCATACAGGAAGATTGATGGTGGCTTCTGGTCTCTGCAGGAGCACAGTGGATCTGCAGGAAAGAGCAGATGTGGGGTAGGCTGAGGATGTATTCTGTGTTCTTTGGTGTGTTGTGGAAATATTCAGCCTTGCCCTGCTGTTTCTTTTGAGCTGGGAAGGAAAGGTGGGCTGTTACTGAAGGAAGCACAGAGTGAATGTTCTATGCTCCTTCAAGCAGGTTGTCTACTTGCCTTAGATACTGTGATCCTCTGCAGGGAAATCCAAAATTGTGCCTCTGGCTTTCGGGCAAAAACTAAAGCCAGCAAATGTATTTGTTTCTCTCCTGGAATACATTTTGTGTGCAAATCATCCCTGGAATTCACTGTTGTGAGATATGGTTGTGGCTAAAAATTCAGTGTGATGAAGAAAAAGTTGGATTTTTACACAGCTAGCTAAAACATCTTCATTATTTTGAATAATATTGCAACACTAAACTATAACCATAAGGAAGAAGCATAAAAATTAATGACCATGCTAAAAACCTGGTTCAAAAATTGGTACAAAGAAATTTCACTTGTGAAGAAATTTTCCCATAGCTGCCTACTTTTAGTCTGATAATTTTCCCCTGAAGAGTTCGAAAAAGGATACAGAACTCAACAGACCGTTTGCCAAATGTTCTAAATCAATATTTATCTGCTATATTCATCCGCAATGTTAAAAACTTTGCATAGAATCAAGGCTTAAGGAGTCAATTGCAAATACCAAATTAACTAAAAAGACTTTACTCAGAATTGTATCACTTGTATGTCCTTTGTGCAGCCACTAGCTAGTTGAGATTTTAATAATTCAGTTTCATCTTTCCATTCCTGATCCTTTTTCACTCCATTTCCTTCCTGTGAAGTGACTTCTCCTCTCTGGTGGCATAACTGCCTGCAGTCACATCCAGCATGCAGGACCCACACAGGCTCAGGGCTCACTGCTCCATGAGCAGCAACAAACGACAGCAGCAGCCCATGTTATTCATGCCACCTTCATGTGCCTGTGTTCCTGGCCTTCAGGGACAGCTATTCCCAGGTATGACAGCTGACTTTCCATGTGTTACTCCTTCTGGAAGTGTACAAACAGGTCATGTTTCATCCACACTTGTCTGACAGTGAGATGAGGAAGGAGATGTTATTTTGGATACCCAAAGTGACAGGGAGAGCTGCAGTAGCTAAAGATGCAGGCACAGGGCTGAATGGAGTGAAAACCTCAGGCCTTTGCAGCTGTGGATCACTAAAATTGCCCTTTAGTTTTAGTTCTGTAAGAGTGAGCACACTGTCCTCACTGTCTTGGCTGGTTTTCAGTGAGGATAATTGCATTTGTCTCTTCCTCCAATTCCCCCTGCCGTGCAGGTTGGATGCAGTGCTGGTGAGCACTGCCTGGCTCCAAGCACTGTGCAGGTGCTGCTCTGGGAAGCAGATGCTGATTTTTACCCAGACGTGGCTGAATTTTACTGGTAAAAGCAATGGCCACATTATGTGGCTCAGCAGTCTCTAAAATCATTCAGAGTTCCCTCAGAACACTCAGCTATGCCTCTGCATGTCGTCTTTGCATTTTCCTGCTCTCATCCCTGGCATTTCAGCACAAGGAAATTTTTTGCTCATACTCTACATTCCTAAAGTCCACAAGGAGGAAAAGCATTCCTTTACAGCCTGATATGACAGACCTGTCCTACCCACATATCTTAATCTATATTCAAATGTAAATTTGCCCTGGAAATGTTAAGTACCACAACTTTTTCTGGTGTTATGAACTACACTGCTGTTGATAGCCTGCTTTTAAAGAAAATTATTGTGCTAACATTGCCATGAAACCATTCAGTACTACAGCATTTTGCAAACTTTGCAGAAACTCAGAAACCACAGGTACAACCTACTAGAGGGAGCACTTGCATTTTTTTTATAAAGGGGGACCTAATGGCAAATTAGTGCACCTGGTGATCCCTAGAGGGTGAAATATTCAGTATTTCTTTGAGTTTCTAGCTGATTTTTTTGCTGTTACTCTTGAGAAAATATTATCCTGCAGGGAAGACATAGAGTTGTGAGAAGCTGAAGGTGGAGAGGTGCTCTGCATACTGAGTTCAGAGCAATGAAACCTTCTGTTCTTCTGCCATAGCTGGAAAGAGTTTAACACAAAGCTCTCTGTTAACGCAATTTAAACCTTCTAAAACTAAGCTGGGAGTCTTGGGAACAAAAAGCCTGTTTGTGCTTAGAGTAGATACCACTGGAAAAGGAAACTGTGCAAAGAACAAAACCCAAACCCATCTAAAACATGATCTTCTTACGTGAGGAGCTGAAAGAGAAGGCTCCAAAGCAGAGATGCTGGCTGCTCTCTCGAAAGCATTACCAGAAAGTGCCATGTTGGAGCTGTACAAAAGCTGAGTATTTTGGAAAACAACCCACCAGTGCAAATATCCCTCCCATCTCTCTCCCTGTCATCTTCAAAACACCCTTTTATGGAGTGGGAACTGCTGGGCTCATGTCACCTTCTACTGAAAAGTAAAATCATAGAATCACAGAATGGTTTGGATTGCAAAGAACCTTAAGCATTATCCAGTTCAAATTTTTCTGCCATGGCCAGAGACATCTTCCACTAGACCAGGCTGTTTCAAGCCCTGTCCAACTCATCCTTAACACTTCCAGGGATGGGGAATCCACAGCTTCTCTGGGCAACCTCTGCCAGGGCCTCACCACCCTCATAGGGAAGAATTTCTTTCTACCATCTAATCTAAACCCCATTCTCTTTAGGTCTGAAANTCGTCACCCTCATAGGGAAGAATTTCTTTCTACCATCTAATCTAAACCCCACCCTCTTTAGGTCTGAAGCCATTCCCCCTTGTCCTGTCACTGCATGCCCTTGCCAAAGTCCCTCTCTGAGCAGCTCAGTGCCTTTCATGTTCCTTTATGTAGAGTTTCAATGTCTCTTCCATCAGAGCTGAGAAACAGTAAGAACTTTATCATGCAGTTAGCCCACTTTAAATGAATAACCTTGGTAGGATATTGAAGCAGGGAAGGCTTTACTAATCATAGATGGAGACGTTCTAACACTTTCTTAGGTTATTTGGAGTCAGACAATGCAGTTAATGAAGCAAGTTTCAAAAGATCTCTCTTACGTGGATTTTGACCTCTAATATACTGATTCTTTCCCTGAAGGGAAAGTAATAAAATCCCTTTAGGGACTATTAAAAAAAAAAAGTGTAGAAATTTATGATGATTTTAAAATTGGTCAGGTGTTGTTAAAATAATTGGTGGTCAAGGACAGACAAACAAGACCAAATGCATAAACTAGGCAAAATAAGTAAAAAATGTCAATTTATTTAATATTTTTTAAAGTAAAAAAAATGTATATGTAGTTCAGTTTTATAGCAATGAAATTGATAACCACTTGGGATTTTTGTTCACAAGCTGAAAAAGACACTTGTCAGCTCTTAAATTTCTAGAATATTGTCTGTTCTCCAGGAGACCTTCTCATGTCTTTTGTGACCTCCTTTATCTGACCCTGTCACATTTGCATTCCACTTCCCTAGGATGTGCCACTGTATTGCCAAATGCACAGCAAATAATGCATTCCTCAGGAAATCTTATATTTTAGCTATTGAGAAACTCTCCCTGGACTTCACACAAAGTTTATTTGAAAAGACAAACATACTCTTAATTTCTTCCATCAGTGACACAAATATCACTTTCAGTATCTTTTCCCGGAGCACATTGCAAGGTTTCTAATTCCCAGAGGAGATTGTTATACTTGACATGAGTAAAGAAAAGTAAAAGCATCATGGAAATTGTTGAAAAATAGAGATGGATTTTAACCTGCAGATCAGGTTCTTTCTCTTTCAGTGTGTGGAACTGTGAGCAGATCCCCTATTAACTTAATTAGGCAAATGGAGTACTCTGCTCATGTTGGAAAACCCTCAGCCCCCAGGTGCTCCTCAAAAGAGGTGCCTTCCAGCTTTTCCATGAGCTTTTGCCACCATCTCCTATGAATTCATTCAAGTACCTTAAAGTTTTCATTTCAAATGTCACCAAGTTCTACCAAAATTAGACAGTTATTTCTCACAAATTCCATTGAAAAGAAATGTTCAAGAATTATGTGAGTAGCTCACAAGTAAGAAACTTTTTATTTCCTGACCAAAAAAAAAAAAAAAAGTGATAACTTTCTAGTTTCCATAATTTTCAAATTATTTACTTTCCAATCTAAAGCTTCATTTCAAGTTTCCTCTGGGGGGAAAAAAGAAACAGAGAAAAAAGGGCAAGAAAAAAATCAAGGTGTCAGGAAATAAATAAAGGATAGCATCCAGTAGTTCCTTTCACTTTTTAAATTGTAAACACANAAAAAAAAAATCAGTACATTTTATGCCATAAAATGATTTTTAAATGTGCATGATATTATGGAAAATATGTCTTATTAGATAAACCTGATTTTTAAAAATTAATCTGCATGCTTACAGGAGAAAAGAAACCATGCTGGTATAGTCTATTTAAATAATGGCAATTTGATTCACTCTTGCACAACATTTTGATACATGCACGTATTTCTACTACACTAAATCATTGCAGCATATATTAAATATAGTAATGAAATATTAAATCGTAAATGCACACTCTTCCTGCTGGAAAGACATAAATAACTGGAAAAAAAATCTTCTATGGTATTCAACATCTTTCCCCATGTTCTGGAATGAAAAAGAAATCAATAGTAGTAAACTTGGATAATGCAAGGTTTGGCAGATAAAAAATAATGAAAACACAGCCCAAGCACATCGTTAAGCAGCTCATTTTGTCAACATGTGCTCCATCAGAGTTAAGGGCAGGATTATGCATCTCGAAACAAAGAATGTATTCACATTTGCAAGAGGAGCAATTGCATCCCCAGAACAAAAAACAATGAGATCACAGTGGATAAAGCAATGAATATGAATTCCCAGTGTGCTGCTGCTGTTAACATGGGAGGAAGAAATGGGAAAAGTCTGCTGGGGAAAAAATGGGAAGTTGACATCATTTAGCAGAATGAATTTAGGAGGATGTTTGTTGGCATATTGGATGGACTCATCTGATAAAATGCAGATGTCTATCATGTATGCAGCATCTCTGTGGCACTGATGGGCCATTCCCAGAGTACATTTCCAAACAAACTGGAAAACTGGAGCCCACTGGAAGGAAGGGGATGTTCACATAGCACTCAACAGCTGTGCAGGGCAGCTGGAGATGGCATAACAGGACCCCCATATCTGGAATCTGCAGGAAAACCACTTGATACGAGAATAAAGACACAATTCTCTTACACATAAAGCACTTCATCACCGGGCCTGTTCTTCAGGGCTTGATGGACCCTATGATTAAAAAAATTAAGACAAAGTCTTCATTTCATAGGTGGCATGTTAGACCTCAGAACTGTGATTTTGATGCAGAAATGAATGGTTGCAGTGATTTGGCATATGATGGAAATCGTTTTCCCTAGTCTCAAAACCCATGGAGTTTCTGTTACAGAAGAACATAAATTTTGTCTTCTGTCTGTGTAACAAATCAGATTTGCTTCTGCTCAACATAAATTTTCAGCTTTCCAACTTTATCACACTATTCCCATTTTATGCCCACCTTTAGGGAACTTTGGATAATTGTCTTCACTCACCAGACTTCTAAAATATTCTTTCAGAATAATCTTATGCTCATATCTGTGTTGCACATCCATTATTTTGCAAGACTGATAATAAAAAACACTCTGCTGTTTAATGGTATTAAGAGTGTCATGCTACAACCAAAATCCAAATTAACTTCCAAAACCTTTCTTCTTAGAAAATTTTCTAAGTGCATAAGGTCATCTGACCACTTGATATACAAAAATGTTTTAGTGTTTTGCTTCATTTGTTCTCAAAAATTTCTAACTTTTAGGCTCTTCAGAGCAGCTGTGACTCACACAACAAACTCTTCCAGGCCAACATGCTTTTTGCTCATATAAGTTCAACATGTGCAGAAAATACTGGAAAGCTGTTATTTTTTGTAGGGTTCACTGGCTTTTGATCACATTTTGCCTGAACTCATCAACAGCAGGACTCCATTTGAGGTTGCATCACAAGGATTTTCTTTAATGAAGGCATACTGCATCTCTTCTATTAGTTTCTGTTTTCTTATCACTTTCTGCTACACATTGGTTTCAAAAACTTTGCTCCTCCATAAACCCTTCCAGTGTTTCTACCTTGTGGCTGTCCCAACAGAGAGCTGGTGAATGCTCATGTGTCTATAAACCATGTGTTGCCTCTCAACACAGAGATTAATTTCAACTACATCCCTTAACTGGTACCTTGTTAATGGCATTGCTCTTTAATGCTGATATTTGCTTTTTCCTAGACATGAAAGCTGTTTTTTGTGGTTAGTAATTGCTGCACTCTACCTCTCAGGGTCAGCAGCAGGCTTAGTTCTTCACATCTTCAGTTCTTTGACCCTTTTTATGTCTCTACAGTACAAACTGGCAGGGATTCAGTGAAGCTGGTCACAATATTCCCTTCACACCAGTATGGTACATAAGAAAGCTGAGTATTTTGGACTTATGAAACACAGTGAAGGAATAAGTCTCAGTAAGAGTTCAAATTCAAACTCTTCTTTATCAAGATTGTAGCACTTGCTTAATACACTTGCTGGTTCTATGATCATCACAATCTGGATTTCACAACAGATTAGACTCCTGTACAGAGATTCAGATTCTAACACAGGGCAGGAATAGGCTGCTGAAAGTTTTCTCTCATCACAGCTCTCCCTTTATGGCTTTCTTTTGGTAGCTTGCATTCCTCAGATCAATGCTGGGAACTAGATTTACAGTATAATAGATGAAGTCAATATCAAAACCATTTGAGAACCCAGCACTTTCTGGAAATCAGAAACTGCTTCTTAGGGCAGTCTATCTTTGGAACTACTAGCAGCAATTTTAAAAGGAAATGGAAATAAAGCAGTTATATTGCTTTTTTACTTTTCATCCATGTTTTGTCAATTTTACTTGCTACTGATCACCTTCTAGAGATATGGTCACATTATTTTCCTCCTTCCACAGATTCCTCTAGTCATATCTTTGTTTCCACACTTTGTTTTTGCCTTCTGTACTCCAGGCTTCCCCTGGTCAATGTAGTTCATGAAATATTCTTTCTTTATCCTTTCTTCCCACAACCTTATATGCCCTTGGCTCCTCAGAATGAAACCGTGGTCTTTATATTTTCTATGTTTTTAGTTACAGCATTTGATTCCTATTTGCATCAAGTGTATGGTATGTGCCCATGGGCCTCCTCAAACCACTCTGCAAATCTCTCCTTCAGTTCCAAAGGAATTCAGGATAACAGTGTTCCCCCACTTCTTCTTACAGGCAGCGTCCTTGTAAATCCCTCTGTGCCAGATGCCTGCTGCCTGCACCAGTAATCCCCACACGAGGTGACATTGTCAAACCATAATCCACAGTCTCCTTGTTGCCTCTTCCTATTTGCTAACACTGTTCTTTTAATAGTCAAACACAATAATCCTCCAAGTGACAACTAAGGCCTCAGCTTATCTGCGTGGAGCAGCAGAGGATCCCAGCAGTCAGTAAGGCTAGAAGAGGAATTTGCTTCCAGCCCCATCCCAGCTATCCTGGGATGTGTGCTGCTTGCTCACCCAGGGGCTGGTTTGTTGTGTCTGCCCACACCAGTTCCCAGGATCTGGGAAAACTTGGTTTCATGTGAGGAGTGGGAATAGGACAATTGTGAGGAGCACTAAGGACATGACTGGCTAGAAAGCACTTGGCTCTCAACATCCTTACTCCATTTCCTACATCTTTTAAAATTTCCTCATTGCTCTTCAGAGGTTCTAATTGATAAAATGAGCCTGCACTTTAGTATTTGAGGGGTCTTGAGGGGTGAAAACCTGCCATGGGCTGCAGTAGTTGTGCTTCGGATTGCCCAAGTGGAGTCTGTTCCTGCTCCTTTAGGCAAGGTCCAGCTCATGGGTTTTACCTGTCTCTCAGACCCCCATCTCATCTGATTACAGGTAAACAAGTGTCTACAGGAAGGTGCTCTGTTGGCTGGACTGAGCTCTGAAGAACCCCATGATGCCTGTGTCAGGAAGGACTTGCTAGTTTGGTCTTGGTAAAAGTAGAGAAATGGAAACATCATTAAATAGGAGAGCTCCTTGTAAAAAGAGACTTTAAAATATTTGGTTAAAATGTATCTGTATTTTTTGTGTTAGGAAAAAAAAAATATTGCTGGCTTTGTAGTCAGGCAAAATGTGTGTGTGGTGTACCAGAGAAGGGGCTCCTCTACTTCAGCCTTCATCAATCTTCCACCTTCCCCAAACTCTTCTTAATAAATCAGTGTGGAAATGGCAGAAATCATGCCCTTTTCGCTCTGGCTTCTCATTGTTATGGTTGAATTCACAGGATAAGTCCCTCAAAGTCAATGGAATTGCCTCAGAAATTAATTTTTCTGGGATATCTTGCAGCAGATGTGCTGTTGGCTTCTGCTTTTATAATTGTTGTGCTTGTAGCACGGCCTTATTTTGTGAGATCCTTTCCAGGCTCTGAGCACCCTGCAACACAAAATCATTCTGGAGACTGAAAGAAAACTGAAAGATTTCATCAGTGCCACAGAGGAGATCAGGTTTTAGAAATTTATTGTGTCTCTTGTGGCTCCCTTTCATGGTCTGATTTGGGACCACATCACCCAAATGTTACAGAACCCAGGTGGGAGTAACCAGGGAGGAGGACAGATGTCTGCTTGGGAAGGTGCCCAGGGCCTGCCACCCCTGCATAAAACGAGAGAAGAAGCCACTAAGTCTACATTCTAATTTGATTTACTTGTGGTTGAAATATTTTCTCTCACTACAAAGCATTTGTTTGTGATAGATGCAGCTGAATTGGGCTGTAATGAGGCCATGGGTTACTTGGCTGAGGAGGGTGTTGCTGCAGAGGTGCAGGTGCATTGCACCACTGAGGTAGAGCCGTTTCCTTCATGTCTGGCTGCAAGCCACCACCACAACTCTGTCAGGAGGACTGAGACAGCTGCTATAATCCTATATAAGTCTATACTGTGCACTCTGGGACCTTTGTTCAAGGGCAGATTAGCATTTAAAGAGGATAACAAAGGGTAGCAGCTGGCTCTTCTGCTGGTCTACATCCAGACGTGCTCACCCAAAGAGCTACAAGCAAGAAGGAATAACCACATCCACTTTGGAGAGCCATAATGGTATTGGGAAATTCAGAGTCTTGCTGGAAATACCTCAGACACACTAAACATTGGCTGATAAAGGGGAGTAGAGGAAAATTCTTTTGCTCAATTGAAAGATAAATGAGCAAGAGATCAGCCCTTGTGCCAGCAGAACAGAGACCAGCTTCACCAGAAAAGTATCAACAGCAATGGCAAATAGTTTTATAATCCCTAGCTAACATCAGCATCCTTCTGTTCGAGTCTCTAACTGAAGTCACAGAATAATTAACCTTGGCTGGGTTGTAAGATCAGCAATGTCCTGAAGAGACTTGCACTGAAAGAATATTCATTGTCACATATGTGGGTAGGAAAATCACATCAAATTCTTACTAGAAAGTTGGCATATGGCATTTCACAGATAAACGAGCATTTATAGGAATGGAATATGCTAGAGGTGAGATATAAGGGCTGAGCCTTTGTAAGAGAACTCTGTTTTTCATCTCAGGGATAGGTGCAAAGTGCATCCAGAGTCACCAGTGGGATGAGATCACCAAGAGAGTAGCATACTATGGAACTATGTCTATCCAGGTACCACGGATTTGTTGTATTTCACCTTAAATGCACAATTCCACTGCCATGTGCCTTCACACCAGGCAAGGCACTGCTCCCCCAGGAAACACCAGCAGGCAGTTTTGCACAGCTGTTCCTGCCTCATGGAGTGATTTTATGAAGAGACTCTCATTTTTTGGCTTAGTGGCTGCCAGCACATCTGGGTGAACAGCAGCCGTCATTGCCAGACTGTTGATAAGGCTTCATCCTGTTTCATCCTCCAGCATTGCAATGTATTTAAGTAAAAAAACCCCTTCAAAGTTACCACCTAAATATGGATTAAATCCAGATTTGCTCCTTTAAGCATGTTTTTTCGAGTAGATAAGGAGGTTAAAACTTCTGGGCTTTTGATCTGAGAACTGAGCCTGAGACACAGAGCGAGAAACTATACGGTCCTTTATGCTCCTCTGCCAGAAACACCTCCTTGTATGAAAATGAAGCCTCTACCCAATAGGGAGAGAGTAGAAATAGAAAAAATAGAAATAGAAATAGAAATAGAAATAGTTTAGTTGAAAGTATGTCCTCGAATGGGTGAAGATACTCAAGATGAAGATCAGGATAAAAAGAAAAAAAAAATAAAAGAAAAAAATGGAAGAAAAAAAAAAAAAGGAAAACAAACCACCCCAAAAGAGACAACTTGAAACTTTTATCTATTCTGATAAAGTTTTGATCTCTTAAATTTCTTTTTTGTGTTAGCTAAAATATTTTAAATATCTTTCTATAAAAAATAAATTCCTACTCCGACAGAAGAAAAGATAAAAATGATACATTCTCAGGAGCAGCTACTATGATGACATTGTAGTTATGATGAGATAATAAGATTCCAGTTAACTTTGAGGCAATTTTCATGCCCATTTTTCACATAACTGGCAGTTCACTACATGATGGAGTTATCACATTTTTTATTATTTATTTCTTGCTTAATAAGCCCAGTTTGTGGCACAGGAGAAGAAACAAAAGCATTTTAGTCGAAAGTACAGGTATATGGAAACAACTTAAAAATTGCAACATAATTGAAATGCTATTATCTTCTACAAGCAGTTTTATATAATGAAGTATACAATCATTAATATATATTGGGAAACTTTTGAAGTGATCACATATGGTTATGAAAATGCTCACGTATGCTGGCAGATCTAGTGGGAAAGCAAAGCCAGATGTCTTAAGTATTAGTGGGTCTTCCTTCAGATGGTGTTTCAGCTTCATGGAAGGGCCTGTGCTCAAAAGTTGCAGGTCACTCATTCTTATTTTTTCTACATAAAATATTTTAAAAAACAGATTAGTATATGGCATCTTGCTGCTTTGCTCATCTGAGGGTTTATTATAATTCCAGCTTTAGCTTTCTGTCCTTCCAACATACCCTTAACTCCAGTGTAAAATGGAACAAGCTGAAAGTAGGAATCTTTGACTTATGATTTAAAATGTGAGTCTGATAATTAATGAATTACAATAGAAATATTGCTGTCTATTTTAAGCCAAATTAAATAAAGAGGCTAGGGGGATCCTTTAATAACAATAAACATGGAACTCTAATTTCTTCTTATGCTCTGTGATCACATACAAAATGTCTAATATAAATAATTGCATTAGATGTCCTATTTTTGGAAAAATGCATAGCTAGTATTTAGAAAGACTCTTATTGCTCTGATTTATCTATTAATGAAGCAAAACCCAGTTAATTACCTAATTTGCATGATATTTTGTATCCATATATATGCTGGGATGAGCACTTGGGAGAGGTTTTGCATCCATCCATTTTTAATAAGCTAATGAAGTTAGCTGGGCTGACACTGCAGATCAAGTCACTGGATGTTTTCCTTTTTCTGGAGTGAGAATTTGTGATCAAGGTACAGATCAAATGAGTTTGTGAGCTGAGGAAGGCAAGACCTTTCCTCCTCCACTGCCAAGATCCTGTTACTGCACTGGATCTGTGAATCAGGAACCTCTTTGATGTCCCACACTCTTGTCCCACAGCCTTGAGTGAGGAGGATATTGTAGCTTGTAAATTCCCATCTCTCACCTCTTTCCCTGCCTGCTCCTCTGCCCCATTGCTCTGGAGCAGGACAGGACCCTGAAAACTGCCAGCCAGAGTCACTTAAGGTAGAAAGTGTCAGGTCTACTGCTGCTTTTGCACCCCACCTTTTTACATCCCACCTCCATGCTCTGGGGTGCTTCTTCCCACTTTTTGTCTGTCCCTGCTCTTTTTCACCCTGTCTGTCCCTCCATGATCGTGAGCTCGCTGTTGCTGCACCCCATGTGTCTGTCAGGAGCTGCTGCCTCAAGGAAAAAGAGAATGTCACAATTTCCCCTGAGGCCTTCCCAAGCCCTGTGCAGCAAAGGGTCTGATTTGCCATGTAAAGCAGATTTGTACAAGAAAGCATTTTCTCTGACTTTAACTATTTAAACCCAAAGCATTTGGTATTAAATCACCTGGTTGTCCAGGATGAGCCTGCCATGGCCAAGCAGAGCAGAACCCTCAGGGAGTGCTTCTTCCCACACCTGGGTGAGAGTTGGAAATACTTTGCAGTCCCCATTGGTATTCCCACCTCTCTATTTTGAACAAGAGAGGGAGCTAAGGACAACAAGTTTTGTGTACAAACTAAACTCTGCATGGCTAAAGTTGAGAGAGATTAATTTCATCCTCAGGGTTTGTGAAATACTCTCATATACTCTATGAGATAAATTGCTCATTCTGGAGACTCAGTTACAACATAAAAGTTACAACCAGCTAAAAAAATATTGTCCTAATTACACAGGGTCATATATTGAAATACGGTAATTTGAGTGCTGAGTCACCAAGACTGGGGAGGAAAACGGAAGTTTTTATTATTTAAAAATTTGGTGAAGTCTGTGCTTGCTGGTTTTAAAGCCATCATTGGGAATAAGATAAATAAAACCACATTGGCTTTTGATCTAATCAATGCAATTTTGATGATTTTAATCCACCATTTAAAAAATACTCTTGTAGTTTTATTCAGATTTTTTTTTAACCTTTGTGTCTAAGATGAATTTTAACAATTAACATGAGGAATGAGCTCCTTATTATCCAGGGCAGAAAGATTTTAGACCCAGTGGAGAGTAGTAAATACCTTCATAAAAGTTCATCAGTTTTATAGACAAATATAGACAAAAAACTTAGTTTTATAGACAAATTAATTGTCTTAACTCTTTTTATAATTGCCAGTGAACAAGCAGTTACCCTAGAAAGTGATAAATCTCACATATTTTACCTTCCAAGTGTTGTGGTCAGGTGCCTGTCTCTATCAACTGTAGACTGTAGCTAGACTGACAACAGATCCAGACCAGATGCACAACTTTCAGATCTCTAAAATCAGTGAAATTAATCCTACATAGACTGATGCAGTAGATAAATTTCCACATGCTCCTAAATTTAAGACTGCATTATGTTTAAAACAGGCAAAGGGTATATTTTCACCCCAATATTCTAAAGCACTCCCTTCAAAGCTGGTGGCCAGAGGGGAAGAGAAGGCACGATTTGTTTGAAATATTGTAGAGGAGGAGTTATGAAATCACAGGTTGGCAAGACATTGAAATTTCTAGCATCAAACATGAATGCCATTTAAAGATAACACCTGCCTGAAAAAGCTTGCAAATGGTGTTGTTTAATACCAGTGGAAGCAAGCAGAAAACTTATTAACTTCAATTAGTATTTACATCAAGACCTGCATAGTTCAATGAAATGCCTCCCTTAATGAAAGTCTTTAATACTCATGTTAAATATGACAAAAGTCTCCTGAAGAAAAATGGGCTCAGCCCACATTTCATGGTTGTGCTGAATTAAGGTGTTTTGGACAACACCAGAGGACAGGAGAACAATGAAATTACCATTTTCATGAAAGCTCATATAACAGACCAAGGACATCTCTGAGCTGCTCCCATGCAGACTTGCTTTTACAGCCAGTGGGAAGAAGGACACAGCTACAAAGGTCAGACATCCCTCCCATGGTCTCAAGAGGATACAGAGCATCTGCTGCTCCTTTGCTGCAAACGAGAAAGTTGTCCTCAGCTTGGACATCTCACACAGGAGTACCTGAAGGGACAGAGTGCCACCACCAGCAGCAAGGGTTTGTGCTAAATCCCTGTCATAAACATCTGCCCTCACTTTCTTCTTTGGATGGAGAGATCTCCCCTTAATATTTTTACCTGAGTATCTTTTCTGGGTTTTACCTCCAGCAGTGTGTGGCCTGAATAATCTGGTTTGTACCAGGTCATTGTTCTTCTGCAGCTTCTCTGAGAATAATGTGAGATGTGCAGCTTTCATGCTCATGATACAATCCTCTCATGCCGTGCCATGTAAACTCTTTAAGAGATAAAGATACTTCCAAATACAGGCTTTAAATAGATCTTGGCTGCGTTGAAAAATGTCCTGGCAGCCTCGGTCTCGCTTGCAATTTGCAAGGAAGGACAAATGCCAGCTGATAACAAATAAAGAAAACAAGATGATAAAAGTCTCAATTCAATTCTAAGAGTAATTGCAAACTTTCTCTATTTCCTAAATGCCTTCCTGAGCTTAGTCCAATTATTACCTGTGGGCACTTTTGATATTTTGATCCAAAATTCCTAGTTGCCAGATAGACAATGGATCAGGGCTAGATCATGACAAAAAGAAAAATGTGATCCAAAGGATTTCATTATCAGTTTAACTACTATTATAATGACATAGAATGAGTAACACAACATAGAGACATAAAATTCTGCAGCAATGCTTCCATACTGTCCTTTTAAATTTTGATGCTCTTGAGGAGCAACACAAAAATTTCCTGTTCTATTAGGCTGGAACTTCCAGCTCAAAGTAGCACACAAATGTGTGGGGGAGTTTGCATCAATCACTCTTGGTTTGATGAAGCTTACCATGAATTCATCTCTGCTGTTTTACCCAAGTATTTTTCCCTGAGCATTATTTTCAGCCCTGGGTGATGATCTGATGGAGCCCATTGCCTCACAAAGCACAGTCTCCTATATCAGCACTGTGTCCATAAATGCACCAGGATAGCATCACTACCAAGTATGGTGGGCTCAGTTTTCTAACCACAATGATGGAAAATTGTACTGAAAGAAACAGGTCATAGAAAAACTGTCTGTTCCAGAATTTCATAAGGAATCAGCAGGTGATTTAAGAAACTTACTTTCAGGAAACACATATGTAAGAACAGAAATTCATTCATTACACCCTCTCTCCCCTCCCGTCCCCTCCCGTCC
>VWYP01018596.1:0-13644 GCA_013400435.1 Pycnonotus jocosus | reverse complement strand
CAGTGGAAATCATTCTTCTTGCATGTGACCAGGTAGAGGGCTCATGATCTGCCTGTACTCAGGAATGTACATTTTCCAAAAACCTATGGGGCCTAGGAAAGCTTCCATTTCCTTTTTGCTGGAGACATTCCTGTGATCTTGTTCATGACCTCTGTGGGAACCTGACACCATCCGTCTTGCCACTTTACGCCCAGGAACTGGATCTCTTGGGGAGGTCCCTTGACTTTGCTCTTTTTGATGGTGAAGTCTGCTTCTAGGAGAATCTGGATGATCTCTCTTTTCTCAAGTACCTCAGTTATCATGTTCCCCCATACAATGATGTCATCAATGTACTGGAGATGTTCTGGAGCCTAATCAGTACCAAGTTTCTGGCTGCAGGCTCTGCAGCAGCTTGGAAGAAAACAAAGACCACTGCTTCTTCTAGCAGGATCCATCTTTATTACACACACTTCAGTATTTATATGTTTCTACTATGGGAAAGTTTTAGGAAGGCGCAGGAGCAAAGACAAAACAGCCACATCACCAAGCACCCTATAGAGCAGACATTTCTGCTGTTATCATTCATTCACTCAAACATGCCACCTCCCAGCATTCCAGGTGGTAAAGGAAAACATTCACACATGATGTTTATTGCTGGAGTCAATCCTTTGGTATGCACCTTTCCCAAGAGAACAGAGAGCATTTATCAAAGTTGAGATAAATGCGACAGGCTGCTGCTTCTACACAGAGCTCTCATCAAGGTCAGGATGGCCCGAGCAGGCTGCTGCTTCTTCAGGTTCCTCTGATAGAATGAGCTGGCTCAGTTTGTCCTGCGGCCAAAGGATTGGTGCAGCACTGAGTTAAAGATTTAAAGAATTAAGATGTTAGCTAAGGGGTAGAAGCAATTTATATTGATTAGGATTTAAGTTAGAAACGTAGAGATGAAGTGGAAAAGTTAATAATTATTAGATGCTTAAGCTAGAGTGTAGGTGATGCATTACTTGCTCATTTCAGCTATGTTTGTAGAAAGAAATAAGATAGATGGATCATTGTGATAGTAAATGAAAACTGTGACTGCACCTGGACACAGAAACTAATTGGAACCAAGCAGGAGAGATTGAACTATGCCAAAAGGTCATGTAAGCCTGCCAGCAAGATATAGGTTAAAAGGTCACTGGGAGGAAGACTTTTTGACCTCATCCTTCAAGACCACTGACCCATTTCAAAGACCACCGACCCAATTTGAGAGAAGAATTGTGCAGGCATAAAGGACTTTTGGCTTATTTAATATGAAGCAAGAATGGGAGGTGCTGAGATTATGCATATGTATAAGCATTTTTGAGTATGTAAGACTTTTGTAAATAAATAGAGGGCTAGAACTTTGTGATTTATGTGCACGCCTTTAGGAGGTTACTCCTGTGCCACCTGATGTCACAATAAAACATACCACTTTCTAACTTTAGTTAGAGAGCTTTTTGTCTGTGATCTATCAATTTTATGCAAATCAGCACTACACAGGCCTTGGCCTGCTCAGATTAACTGTTATGTGGAAAGGCTTTACCTCGGAACTGGAAGGTTACTCCCCTTTAGGAGATTTACTATCTCACAAGGACAAAGGAGTCTGGGCCAGGAAAGACAAGAGGCTTTCTGTCAAACTCCTGAGCCCCTTTCTAAAAGAGAACTGAGCCTGAATGCAGGAAAGCCTTTCAGGAATTGATACATGCTTTAATGACTGCTCCTGCATTGGGACTACTGGACTTAGAAAAACCTTTTGAATTGTTTGTGCATGAAAGGTCCCATTTGACACTGGGAACATTGACATGACTGGGATCCTAGAAGAGCAAAGGATGGCCAGCCTGCCTTAGGGCAGTAGCCGCAACAGTCCTTCTAATCCGGGAAGCAAGAAAATTGACCCTGGGACAGAAATTGACTGTTTTTGTGCCCCATACAGTTACAGTGGTGTTGAAACAAAAAGGACACCGGTTATGACCAAGCAGGATGTTAATATACCAGACAATATTGTTAGAACAAGATGATGTGGAGTTAAAAGTAACTGCCCTTCTGAACCCAGTAGTGTTCTTAATAGCTGACACAGAAAAAAGGGGAAGTGGTCCATGATTGTTTGCAGACTATTGAACAGGCATACTCCAGTCAAGATGATCTACAGGACACTCCCTTGGAAAAGTGGATTGGGAACTCTTCATGAACAGGAGCAGCTTTGTGAAAATGGAATCTGAAAAGCTGGGTATGCAGTGGTACCTCAGCATGAGGTAATAGAAGCCAAAGCTCTAATCCCCCAAACATCAGCTCAGAAAGCAGAACTGATTGCACTGATGAGAATGTTAGAACTCTCACAGGATAAGACTGTAAATATATGGACTGTCTCGAAATTTGCTTTTGGAGTGGTCCATGCCCATGGAGCCATTTGGAAAGAGAGAGGGCTGTGAACCTCTCAGGGATTCCCTGTGAAACATGGACTATACAGAGATTGTTAGAGGGGGTATAGCTACCTCAAAAGATGACAATAATGCATTCTAAAGCTCATTAATTAAGAGAGACCCCAGTGAATACTGGAAATAGCCTGGCTGACAAAGCAGCCAAGGAGGCTACTGGTAGAGACATCCTGTTGGTCTTACCTGAGAAATATCAGCATTTGGACAAGGAGGCTGCCGATTATCAGGCTGAAGATGAGAAATTGGTAAAATTGTTAGATGCTGAAAAGAGTCCTGAAGGATAGTGGATTACACCCAGGAAAGAGGTAATAATTCCCCAACACCTTATGAGGAAAATCACAGGGGAACAAGGTAACGTAACTCGTGGGGAAATAGAGTCTATAGTAGAAACATTGAAGACTCAAGTTTTGAGCATACGAATTACTGGTATCATTGAAAGAAATTATCCTGAGGTTTGGAGTGCCAGTGGGAATGTTATCAGTCAGAGGTTCACACTTCACTGCTGAAATAGTGCAAAGCCCAGCTAAAACATTGGCGGTAAAATGGGACTTGCACACCCCATGGAGATCTCAGTTGAGCAGGAAAGCAGAAATAATGAATCAGTCTAACAGAGTATGTTATATCTCTTGGGAAGGTGGTGTCTTCTCTCCACAGATACATTGTACTGGCAGCACCTACAATGCTGGACATCACCACCCGTCTACACCAACCCGGAGACTGGGTGTACCTCAAAACCTCGATTGAAGAACTTCTCTGAGAAAGGTAGAAGGGACCATACCAAGTGATCAAGTGGAAGATGTGTTTAATTGAATAGCATCATGAATCCCAAATTTAAGTGCGATCGTAAGAAAACTGATTGGTATAATTATCATAGTTTTGATATTAATTGTTGGTTTATGGATTTTATTCCAAATTTGCAAAATGGGATGTAATAGAATGTGTAGATCCAACAAAAACTATCTTTTCTAAAACTGAAAAATATCTCAAAAAGATGGCTGGCTACTCTGTATGATGGATTTTTTTTTGAAAATTAAGTTTGTTTACCTAATGTTAAGAATCTTGATTAGTATTGTTAAGGTACTAGATAATTTAAATGTTTTACCTAATAAGTTTTATTAATAGTGATTATTGCATTTTAGTGTCTTAAGTCTTGCTAAACACTCAATGATTTAAGTGGAAATAATCTTAAAAAAAGTAACTAAGATAACTTCCAAAGGGGAAATTGTTGGAAATAACAGATGTTTCCTAGCTAATTTTTAATTCGTTATTTTAATTAATTGTAAGTAGCATCCACTTTTAGCCAGCACTAGTTAAGTTTCTTCACAGACTCTTATTGTTACTTTGATCATTAAATCACTGAAACCTTAAGTTTTTTAAAACTAACCCCAACAAGCTTCAATAAACAAAGCCAAAAGGATTTGAATACTGGGTATCTGGGATCTTAAATGTATGGCACTTCAAGGATGTTGGAGTAACCAGATGAAGTACTAAGGCCTGAACAACAGGCCTTGAGCCAAAGTTGACCTCTGGATGCACCTTCCAACCAAATGTTATATATATCCACTCATTAATGAAGTATTATCAGCAATATGATATATGTATCATTAGTGAAACTTGTATTTACCTTTCCGTATTTAGAAGCCAGACAAGGCTATTAAATCAGTCATCTGGCTTTGTTTGGAGGTGTATGATCAAAGACAAATCCCTTGTTTCATCCTTGGGCCCTTGCCAGGCTTTGGGAGGAACCCAAGAGAACCAGATTTTCCCACACTAGAAGTTATGTCAGCTTGTTTATTCAACAATATAAAAGCTGGGCCTTCTCACAGCAAGGTTGGAAGCCTTGCCTGTGGGTGGACACACCATGCAGGATTTCCTAGTTGCGGGGAGTGGCTCTCCAGTCCTTTACTGTGACAGTGGCTTCCCCAGCTGTTGCGCAGACCTGGATGAAGGGGTAAAGTCTTAGGGTAACTGGTGATGTATCTTTTTTAATCACTATGGGCAATGTTTTGTAGTAATGATTATGTGCATTGCTTAGCTTATCCTTTTGTAATTCTTTGCAGTTTTGCATTATAGTAAATTACACTTGTTCCTTAAGTTTGTGTCTGCGTCTTTGGTGTTGACTGCCTACTGGCAAAACACCAGAAGATACAGAGGAGAGTAAGGCCTGGAAAATTGGAGACTACCCACCTGAGAAAAAGATAGCAAAAGGACTAAAGAATTTGGACCAGATTAGCATGAAGAGGGAGAAATCAATAACCAATAGAGGATAGAATACTAATTAATGAAAAGAATTATGTAACTTAGAACCAATGAATATTAATTTCTTTGTTTGCTGAAAATGCATAAGTGAAAAAGTTTTGTGTTGGCATCTGTGTGGAGGCCAGAACTTTGTCAGCCCCACACACACCTCTTGACCAAGAATAAGGTAATATCTTATTCGCCAACAGCAGAAAGACAGTGTTAGGGAGTCTCATTTATCCCAACTATTTCAGTGACATTGTCACTCGTTACATGGGAGAGAAGACTGACCCCTACCTGGCTACAACCTCCTTTCAGGCAGTTATAGAGTGAGAAGGTCTCCCCTCAGCATCCTCTTCTCCAAAATAAATACCCCCATCTCCCTCAGCTCTTCCTCATTGGACTTTTTCAGCCCCTTCCCCAAGCTCCATTGCTGTTCTCTGGACATGCTCCAGCACCTTAATGTCTTTCTTGGAGTGAGGGGCCCAAAACTGAACACTACTCGAGGTGCAGCCCCACCAGTACAGGGGCACGATCATTGCCCTCGTCTTGCTGGCCACACTATTGCTGATACAAGTCAAGATGCCCTTGGCTTTCTTGGCACCAGGACACATGCTGGCTCATATTTGGCTGCTGTTGACCAAAAGATTCAGGATGTGATCAGGGAAAAGGGGCCTGGTAAGGGCTAGGGTGCAGCTCATTTTGTCCTTACCATAGTTGCGGGGACTGTCCAGTATTGTGCCCCTGAGGGGTCACCGTGGTTCCCATCCGTACCTGGACTCTGAGGGAAGAGGCTTTGCCCTCCCTTATCCAAGGAATATTTAAACCTCGATTTAATTATGGCTTTGTTGGCCACTTGAGGGCAAGAGGTCCAGATGAACGGAGCGGGGGGTGGTGCAACCGTACCGGGCCCGCCGCGGTCCCTGAGGTAATTTATGTCGGGAAACAGCGCGCTACTTTTTCAGCTCCCACCTGCGCCTGGCGCAGAACGTTACGGCAGCGGCACGCGCGCGCTCATTCTCAGTGCAGCTGCGCGCCTGCGGGTAACAAACTTCCGCTCCGATTGTCCTTTCTTGATCAACCACCCCTAATGGGCGCGTGGAACGAGGAGTGATCAATAAGCGCCGCCCCGCCCTCGCCGCGCGGAGCACACCGCCCCGCCCAGCCGGATCCATCTCTCTTCGCCCCGCGTCTTTTTTTTTCCCGTTTCCTTATTTTTTTTCGAGCCGCGTGCTCTCGATTGGCGGCTCAATCCGCCAATCGGCGGCTGGGCTCGGGCCTTGGCAACCGTTGCCCAATCCTCGCCCACTGTTTCTCAAGTGACGAATGGCCGAACCAGTGCGCCGCCTCCACGCCCACTGCTGGGGGCGGGTCTGGGCGGGAGCCAATGGGTGTGGGGAGGGCGGGTGCCCAGGAGAGAGCAACGCTGAGGGAGCAGAGCGGCTGGGCTGCTTGCTGAGAAGGAGGTTGGTCTTGGGGTGGTTTCGACGAGCAGCTCGGCTGCGCTGTGGGAAGGAGTGCCCCATCGGCGGTGTATGGGCTGACTAGGCCCGGCCTGGTCTCGGCGGAAGACGAGGGCTCGTCCCCGCGCCCTCTTCCCCGCTCCCCTCTTCCCCCTTTGTTGTGGTGGGGCTCTGCTGGCGCTGAGGGCGGCAGAGGCGCGGTGGGCCCCAGTGGCGGCGGCGGCGGCTCGGGAGGCTGCCTCTCCTGGCGGAAGGAAACTGCTGGGGAGGAGGCGGCTCCTACTGGCTGCTCCCAGGATCTGCTCCCAGGAAGTAGGGCCGGGAGTGTTGCTGTCCCCCCCTCTGCCTTTCACACGCCGGAATAGCCCTCGGCGCGGGGTGTTGAAAGGTGGGAAGGGTTGGCCTGCGCCCTCAGTGTGTGTGTGTGTGTGTGGGGGAAATATGCTTTTCTTTTCTCTCCTCCCTCTCTTGCTTTTTGTTTGTTTTTTTTTGTTTGTTTGTTTGTTTGGTTTTTTCTTACAGAGGGTTAGGTGTGTAAAGACTTCGTGCCGGGGTGGTGGAGAAAGCTAGAAGCAAGTTGGAAAGAAGTGTTTAGGATTGCAAGATTTCACTTCAGCCAGTGCTCTTTTGTGTATTCCAGAGCCATGGATGTGAAATATACACAGTTTACATGAGACATACATGAGAATTGATTAGTGGTTTTCTTCATGGTATTAGTATTAATGCTGTGGCTATTCATGCATTGTAAGATGTAAACAAACATCATCTGTTAAGTATGTCATCTACCTAGATAAGCACATGGGAAAAGTTGTGTTGTGATAAATGCAAGTAGTTGGTGTTACTGCTGAGTTCCTTTTTTGTAATTTTGTGGAGTTCCTATTTGTAAATTTTTTTTGTAGGAGGTGGAGGGGAAGAGAAAAAGTGTGACACTAGTCTTTTAGTCTTCATTCTGGGGAAATAAAAGAAGGCTAAAAAGTGGGTGAGTGAAGAGCTCTTGTGATAGTCTTGGAGAGCTGTTGAATTGAACAGCTGAAATTCATACTGCAGCCTAGTCCCATGTATTTTTGTCTGTCACAGTCTGACTAAAAAAAACCCTAACGAGGGTGTTGTGCTCTTTTCAAATCTTTTACAAACAAGTGGATAGTATTAAGAAAAAGTTTTGCTTACTGCGTTTACCATCAAGCTATTTCTGAAAACAGTGTTTGTGAATGCTCCAACATGTGTAGGGCTCACGTTATCACAGTTCATGGTTATAAATGAGTCAGATTCCATATGTAACAAGAAGTTTATAATAACAGCTTATTAGGAGACGGCACATAGCAGCATGTTTGTCTTTTCTTAAATGTTCCTCTTAGCCTGGAGAGCTGTACTTTCAGATTGATTTGTGACATTATTTCTGTGGAGACTGGACTCTAGTGAGAGACTGATTAGTCTTTGCTCTGTTCTCCAAACTGGGAAAAAAAACCCAAACCAACAAAATCCCCTCTTGTTAAAGTGAAAGGCTTCCCTTAGTCTGTACAGCAACATTGTTCTTCTTTCCTATGCTTCACTGCAGTGTTGGAGCTTGCATTGTGTGAGTAGATTGACTGTGTGTTTGTTCTGAGGTATAGCTTTAAAACTATTGTTTACAAACTAGTGAATTAGAGGAGAATGAGAATGTAAGTAAACAGGAGGTTTGTGAAGTCCCTTCCCCCGTTTGCTTAGCACTATCATGATGAAAGCATTAGTTACAAATGCCTTTAAAAAGAGAAAGGGGAAGGTCTCATTTAAAGTGGCTTAAATTTAACTCAAAGACAAGTCTAAGCACATATTTAAGAGCATATTGTGATTTTAATAGAGTAACCTGGTAGTCAATTATTGTTCTGCAATTGTGTGGGCCAGATTCAGACTACACTGACAGTCACCAACAGGAATGAGTGTTTGAAGATCCAGTTTTCTTTATGGAAGAAGCTGGGTTTGTGTAATATAATCTTTGAGAAGAATTTGTCAACTTCCGTGAGGTTCTGCCTGATGATTAAAAAGAGCACCACAACTGGAAAAATGAGGTTAAAATCATTGGTCTCTCAACCAATCTCTTATTTTATTCCACCCAGAAGCTAAATTTGTGAACAAAATCAGATAATTACAGTGAATCTCCAAATGAAAGTCCCTTCTGGGTTCTCTGTTTTCCTGTTCCACTTGATCTTTCAGAAGTGTTGAGCACCAGTTGATATACTTGAGTTTATTTGAGCTCCCAAAAAATCTCTGCTACTAAACACAGCTTAAAAAAAACCTTATTTCCACCTCTTCAATTCCTTTCCCACAAAAGCACTGTGAGAACAGGCCTGGATAATGACTCTGATCTCTGCTTGAGACTGAAATGAATTCCTAAGTTTTGCTTGTATGAAGAACAGTGCACAAAAGTTTTAATTATCATCAGAAGTATTTTTGAGCTTTCAAATGTATTCAATGCTGCCTTAATGATCGTGCATATAAATGCCCTGTAATTGAAAGCATCTATTTATGGGCCTGAGTTGCTTAGTGAGCTGTAAATTCTGCTTTTCAGATTGGATTTAATGACTTTTATCATAAAGCCATTAACTGATTGTCAAGTGTGCTGAGAGGCAAACAATACCTAAGCTTACTTTGCCAAAATATTTATAATTGTTGATTTGTTAAATTGAATTACTGCAGGTCATGCAATGGGATTAGGGGTTTTTTTTGTAATAGAATGGAGAGTATGGGCAGCCCTGTGTTCAGTACTCTGGGCTACTGCAGAAAACCTTCCTAAACATTCCTCTCCACTTTCAATAGAGAAACTGTTACAAACAGTAAGGCTTCGTTCCATATGACTTTTTATTATGATGATGGGTGACAGCCATAAGTGGTCAGGTAAGACCAAGAAGAGACTGTGAGAGAGCAGTTCCTGGGTGTCCTATCAGTTTAGTCTGGGACTCAAGCTAGATTTAATTACACTGGAGCAATATGAGCTTATGCAAAGTGAACTATGCTTAACAAGGGGGATTGTTTGAGAAACGTTTGTGTTTGGCCTGTACTGAAAGTGATCTTGCATTAACTGTTAAATGCAATTGTTTGGGATTTAGTGAAGTGGAGAAGCTGCTAAGCTATACAGATAAAAACTGAAACAGGTGCCTAGGTACCTGATAATCAGTTCTGTGAATATTCCTGTCAAATTTAGCCCAGGAGTATTTATTTTCTAAAATAATGAGGTTGACATTTTGTTACATATGAAAAATCTTAGTCAAAATTAATGAGGTAAGGGCTTAAACTGCTGTGGTTTGGAGTGCTTCTTTGGTGCTTTTGTGGGGCTATTATGGCCTTTTAGCTTTAAGGAGCAATACTGTTAGGTTGTTCATAACACTAAGTGGAAGACATTTGTTGCTTTGCAGAGACAGGTGAATTGGCTGACTGCAGTTGTAATTTTTCTCATTTGCAATTCTAGGGGAATTGCTAAAATACCTCAGTCCTATTAGTAATTTCATCAAAGGTTAGTAAAATTAACGTCTTTCTTGTGTTTCCAGTTGCATGCAATTTTAGTATACCATGAATGAATGTGTCACACAGAGTGCAATTCTCTAATAGCAATATAGCTTTTCATTACTACATTTGGATGTCATTTGCAGTAGTCCTTAGTAATTAAAAAAAAAAAAAAATCAACTTCTGAAGCTTTCCTAATGTCATGATTGTGCTGATTTTAGTGAGGGGAAAAAAGTCTACTTTCAAAGTAGGTGGGTAATTCTGTTTTCAGTGAGCTATATAAAGGTACTACAGTTATGCAGAGTTTCAAGGTGCATTGCAATAATAGAACATAGTATACTTAAAAACTGTGCATGTTGAGTCTTTGTAGGCATGTTTGGAATTCTCATTCTAAAGCTGACCCAGAGCAAGAATTTTCCTTGCTCCTGTCCCCCCTCCCAGATCACAAGCAGCCTGCCTCATTGGCTCATGTCAAAGCTCAACCAGGACCTTAGCTTTTTACTCCTTGGAACTTTGGGCTGTGAGCTGGCCAGATGGAGCCCCTTGGGAGGGAGCTCTTCAGAGCCACTCTCCACTGCTGGGCTAATTGGCTGAAAAGCTGAACTGGGAAGTAGATTTGAGGGCATCACTCAGTAGGGCTGCATTCCCCTTCCTCCAAAGCAACAAAATCTAAAACCCTAACACCCAAAACCCAATAAGGGAATACTTGAAGCTGTCCTACTATGACTGAAATATGAGGAGAAAAGATGAGCACCATCTCATTTTCTTGTGTGGTTGTTTTTCAGAAAAGTGTATGTGACAGTAGACTTGAGCTTCTCCAGTATGACAAAACTAGGTGTCTAATATTCATTTGTAGAGAAAGAGTTAGCCCTTATGGAACTGCAAAAGGCAATTTTTGGAGGGATTGTGGCTGCAATAGAAGTGAAATGTCTTCTCTTGTCTGTTACACTGTGTAATTTAACTAGAGTGTATTCTATCTGAAAGGGATATAACTGGCTTTGGTTTTAGTTTGAAATTCATGAAAAATTCAGGTTTCCTGCAAGTTGAGATCATTACCATGGAGGAGAACTTTCTCAGATTCCACAGAGAATAAACTGTGTCCTTGGATGGAATAACACAGCCTGAAGGATTGAGAAGCAGACAATAAATTAGTTTTGTTTTTTCTTCTTTTCAGTGCAAGATGAAATACTTGTTTTATTTTTTTTCTAAGTCTTAATGACTTTGACTTAATATAGGAGACATGCAAGTACTGCATAAGCGCTATGCCTTTTAAAATTTCAACTCCCACTATTGTTCACCTAGGGTCTTGATTCTGCCTTAATAGACTATGCTTCAATTAATATCACTATTGTGAAACCAGTAATATCACAGGGGTGAAGGTACATGTGAAAGGAAAGGGTGGATATACCATTGTCTTCTGAAAGATCTGAAACATTGTGCAGTTGGTGAAATTGATAATCTTGTCCAAATTCCAGGAGTAATGAAAAAAATTGCCTTAAAAAATCTCAAAAATGGGACTAAAATTGTGAGGAAATGAGCTTGTAGACTCTTTCTCAAATACCACAAATTATTTTCCTTGATCTTCTTTCATTAGGAGCTTAATTTCTGTCCTCTTTATTCCAGAACAGCTCTTGCAAATGAAATTCCTCTAAGACAGAATGCTTCTAGTAAAACTAAGAGAGATCAGATTTCTTTATTTTCAAGTTTTAGATGAATAAGCAGACTGATACGAAATATGTTGCATAAGGTTTTAGAATAAATTAGCCAGAAAGCACTTGATATTTTTGGTAGCACCAGTGTGTTTATAGTATGTTCCAGATACTCAGGAAAGAAAAATTTCTCTTGAAGATGTTAGTCTGATAGTGTGCTGTCTTTAAGGTTTACTTTGTGTTTTATGCTTAATTATTACTGGGATAATGGGCTCAATATTTAATACTTGTTTCAGAGAACCACAGTAGAATGGAATAAATAGCAGACATGACTCAAGCTGTGCCTTTAAAAGCTGCCCACTATGACACTGTTTGACACTATAGAAACGTGTGCATCAGGAAGCAGAGATACTATGGGGGCAGAGATGAAATAAATATCACCAGTTAGGCAGTTTGTAGCTTTTCTGGTATTAATCTGTTAGGAATAACAGCATGTGTTCCCTGTGTTCCATCAATCTAAAGAAACTCTTGTACCTCTGGGCAACAGTGAGTGCACCTTGAGTATTCAAAGCTGCAGTTTTAAGGCACAATGCAGAGAATGTGGAAAGGGATAAAACAGTGGAAGTTTTCTGCTATGTATTACACTGCTGCCTTGATACTAATAGTTCACCTATAGTTGAGCTTAGAAAGGGGTCTTAAAAATCTCTCTGCAGTTACTCAGTCCCGGTATGTTGGTGTGTTGTAGTGGAAATTAAAAATAGTACATGGGAATTAAAAATCAGATTTGGGGTGTGGTGTTGGGCCTCAGTAGAAGAGAGTGAGCAAAGGAAGAGGCAGTGAAAAGAATAAGTGATTGTGAAGCACACTTAAAATCCTTAAAAGCAAAGACTGTAAATGAGTACTCATTTTTTTGAGATGGTTGGTTGTAGACTACAAGGAAATCACAAAAACCATATGGCAAGGAAGAGGGGATATTACATATTTACCATGTATTTAATTTGCAGCCAATTTAGCAACATGGAAATGTTTCTTGCATTGTTGGCAAAGATTGTTTTCTGGGTGTGTTTGGGGAAAAGCTTTTCTTTTTTTTTTTTTGTGAATGAAGAAAATGTACAAGGCAAAAGAATTAGAGCAATGTTTTTAGCAAGAGGTTAGTATCAACAGTGCCAGTGTATAAGGATGATTCTTTAGGAACAAAGATCAAAACCTATATTACTGTATCAATTTGAAGGCAAAATTACAGTTGACTTATTGAAATGGGATTTGCTGGTCAAAAATGAGCTGCAACAGTGACTCCTAAACCTGTTATCATAAACATGGTGTCTGAGACTGGATAGATATTTAGAACCCAACACAGGTGTAGGGCTCCTCATTTTTATTTGAGCTCCTGCCAGATATTCAGCATCAGATATGCACTCTGCCTTCTATGTCCAGTTCCTCACGAGGTGTAGATTTCTTTGTACTTTTTATTTAAATTATAATGTTGAGAGCTTTAGGATAATATGACCAAAAAGATAAGTGAGAAGATAACCATAGACTGATACAGTTTTTCTGTGGTCTTTAGGTCAGTCCTTAGGCAATGTCTTTGAGTATTTGTAATTTAATTGAAGTAGTAAAGCTTTCAGGCTTGGCATCTCTCCAGAGGAGCATCCCAAACTGTATGAGCTGTGTTCTTTGTGACAAAAGGCTGATGATAGCCCTCCATTTGAGGGAGGGATGTGATTCAAATGTACAGAATCATGAAGCTTGCAGGCAAGATGAATACAAGGAGTTCTTCAGCAAAGCTTGCAGTGGTAGTGTTGTCCACAAAAATCAGATTTGTTACCTGGCATGCAACAAGACAATAATTACACACTCAAGGGAGACATTGATTATTTATTTCAGACTTGCACAAGTTTGGGTGCTCAGTGGTATTTCACAAATCAAGCACACCAACCAATAAAATTTTTTACTATTTATACATTTTAGCAAACAAAGGAATTAGTGTTCATTGGCTACAAGTTACATAGTTCTCTTATTAATTAATATTCTATCTTCTATTGGTTAATGATTCCCTTGCTTCTAATGCTAATTATTCTGCATGCTCAGTCTTTCTCTTCTTTTGAGTCAGTGGGTTTCTTGGGTCAGTGGTTCATGAGTCTGTAGTTGTGATCTCCTCCTGCCAGAATTACCTTTTACCCAGTTGGAGCTGATTCAGCACAGTTGCTGTTGGCTTTAATAGTTTCTCCCTTATCTTGGGAGGTCTGCCAAATGTCTTTGTGGCCTGTAAATTCTGCATTCTTTGTGTCCACTATCAATGGTACATTTTTCTTGCCAAGCTTTGTTAACCTCCTCCTAGGTCTGAGATAATTGAAACATGTTGAGCCCTAAACCTTAACAAGGCAA
>VWYP01018593.1:427-32123 GCA_013400435.1 Pycnonotus jocosus | reverse complement strand
AAATTAGTAATTCTAATTACTACTGAAGCAGTGAAAATGAAAATTGATTTTGATACTCTGAGTTTGCCTAAGTGATTTTAGAAGTTCTCTTACTTACTAGACTTTATATAATCTGGCACCCAACAAAAAGAAAGCAAGTGATGAAAAGTTCATAAAACAAATCAGAAGAGACTTTCGATTTTTGTCTTGTCCCTCCTCAATCAGTTTTAAAACCCTGGTTTTATTCTTCTAAATATGACAGAAAACATTCAATTCCAATTATTTACACATGCAAGAGACAAAGAATTTTGACAGACAGAAAGACAACTGATTTAGAAACAAAGAAGTATGTGTTTTCGTGACTATAAACAATAAAAAAATGAAAGATAACCTAAAAATCATTGCAATTGGATCAGGCTGGAGCAAAAGGGAAGAAGTTTGTAGTTTCCTGGACACTACAAAACCAGAAAAAAAAAAATCAGCACAAAATGCAGCTGGTCCTATAATCCCTGCTTTGTTTTTCCCTGCCCTGTTGAGTATCATGTATGCACTGTGCTTACATAACCAAAATGTGAAACAGGTTGGGAAAATTAGCCCTCACTCTACATAAATCAAATAATTAGATGGGATTATTTTTCTGCCATTTTTTTACCAGTCTAGTTTACCAAAGAGCCTACGGAATATTTGAAACAGAAAATGAGACAGTTCAAAAAAATACCAAAAGCTATTCAGCTATATACAGTGAATTTCAGTAGCAGTACAGGCTTACACTGGTTTAAGCTGTTCATCAGCCTAGGAGCAGATTTGGACATCCATTACATATGGCCAAAGACACCTACAGAGTCAATTCACAGTGATAACAACACAATGTTTTCAAAATCTCCAGTCTACACCCCATGCATGGGATAATCAGTTCATGTGAAGAAAGCTCTTCAGAAAACACTTAACTGTACTCACTAAGCATCCCACTTAAAATTTAAACATGTGAAATATGTTTATCATAAATCCAACAAACTTTTTACTAAGTTGTACGCAAAAGAATTGTATTAAAAAGTTGTATGGTAAAATCAGTATAGTTCAACCTCCACTACTATTGGTATCACTTCCAATATTGGAATCATAATGTATTTATGTTAGTCCTAGTGAAAATGGCAGTTGTCAGTTGAAATTTATTTTAGTGCCCGGCCTATTCATTATTATTCCTACTTCCTTCAACTACAGCTAATACTAAAACAACATACCTGAACTCTGAATTTCCAGGTTGTCCCAACAGGAACACCAGGTATAGGACCATAATGATTTGAAGGAACAATAGTGCATTCCTTAGTGCGACCAACACAGGCCATGCCCTAAAAATACATCAGACAAAAATAATCAGACAAATTAGTTACAATATTGGAGAGTATTTGTAAATTCAATGCAGAGATCATGAAATCTGTCTATTATAACATACACATGCTTCAAAATCTGTTAATAATCATTAAAAGGAATGTTAAATTAAGTAATATGTGGTTATGGGTTTGGGAGGGGAGTTGGGAGTTGGGTTTTTTTGGTTTTTTTACCTCTAGTCACCTTAATAATCCTTCCACTGCTTTAAGTGCCAGCAGGCAGCTGGCATGACTAAATATTGTTTTGTTGTCTGTGCAACCCAGTACTGAATTTTGTGTAGTGCATATGTAAGCAAAATTATAGATGTAGCACATACATGAACAATCAGAGTAACAGCTATTTCTAAAGCACACTCTACCTTTCCCCAGTCTCTCTGGCTTTCAGTACTGGCAGATGGCATCTTTGCTTTCTTTTTACTCTGTTTGAGCTTTTCTCCAGCCTTTACAACTTCATTAGAATCATTTTTGCAGGAAGGACAATACCTAAAAAAAGGTTTTAGCAAATTCTCAATTAACTTCATAATAATGGCAACACATTTCTTGTAGCCAAAATAGTGTCCATTTGTCTATTTTAACTGAATTCTTCAAGCTAGCAAGCATACACCAGTCCTAAACAGCTGAAGCCTACGGCATAGAAAATGAACTCAATATGAACAAATACTGTTGACTTTTTTTAAAAAAGGGCTTTTCAGGTACCTTTATCTTTAAAGGTAGAATGCTAGTTGCAAAATATATAACTATTTTTCTCACATGATATATGAGAGGTCCCCATGTCTCCTGTATTCTCTCTTCCAATTAGTCCTCCTTAATTTACACTACGTAAAGGAGAAGATAGCTGAGATTAGAGTATGCTGCTAACCAGTACTCATAGTCTGTTTCTGTGTCCTGCCCAGTCTATCCTTATTTTTTGCTGGTAGTGCAACAAATTTCACTGCAGATTGCTGAATGTCAAACAGAGCCAAGGTACGATATAATGTGTATAGAAACACAAACACACACTCACTCACTCCACAACAGTGAAGCCACTTGGAATAAAATGCTGAGGCTCACTCCAACTAACACAAATCCATTCTGGTAGGAAAGCAGAAATACTAGTATAGACTGACTACAGCAGAGAGAGAACAGGAGTACAGTGGTCATTCTGCTGTTTCCAACAATGTTCTTATCCCAGTCCAGAAACAATACAAAGGCATGTCCATGTTTCTGGCTCCCATGGCTGGATTTGGCCCATACACCATTAGAAGAGGAAACCTGATCTACATTAACATTGATAACCTCATTCAGGTAACAACAACTATTACTACTACTATTACTAATACTACTGCTGTTTTGGATTTATGAAGTTTTTTATGTGGATATGAATAGAAGAATTAATGATTAAGGTCCACAGGAATAGACTTCACTGTCTCAGTAAAGGTGTTGAACTATTAAAATAATGAAGCCATGTAGATTAAAAAATAATAATGTAAAATGCTGAAATTGTCTGACACTATGACTTTGATGGGTATTATAGCTGCTTACAGAAGAAGCATGTAAGACCAATTAAAAGAACAAACATGACATAATGCAAATTCACTAGGTAAATTAACTAGGTGAAGTCACATGGTGAATTCCATGTTTCTTGATAGGGTAACAATATTACCTTAATATCCTTTACTGAATCTTGTAGGGAATATTAAACACTGTTTCACATACAGAGCGACTTAACCTCCACAAGATAAACTTACCCTTTCCCAAACTGAAGGCTTAACCCCTGAAGAGAGTTTGCCAGATTTTACTCTATAAACACAAAATGGAAGTATTTCCAATTCTAAAGCAAACTGTTCCTAAATTAAGAATCAGACAACCATGACTCTTTATTAGTATTCAAGAAGAAGGGAGGGCACAAACTTCTTTGGTAGGAGATGCTGCTTTGCCCAGTGCAAATGCCCTTGTACATAATGACAAGCACTAAGACAGTACAGGCCTGGTGACACTAAGCATCCCAAAACTAGCTCACATAAGCCAGGTCCACAATCGTACCTCTACAACCTCTACTGTGACTTCACCCACAGAGGCAGCTATCTACTTACATATGTAGATCTTAAGACTCCTACTCTTAGTTACACAGTGAACAAAAACAAGCTAAAAAGCTTGACAGCCATTTTCCAACGAATTATAATTATACGAAGTAAACTTCTGGAAATTCATAATTTGGACAATGGACCAAGACTAGCTCTGGAGAGGAGGAGGTATTTGTGATCAAAAGCATCACCACAACCCAGCCATGTGCATTCACAGAAAGCCAACCCTCCTGGACTGCATCCAAAGCAGCATGGGCAGCAGGTCAAGGGAGGTGATTCCACCCCTCTACTCCGGTCTTGTGAGACCCTACCTGCAGTGCTGCATCCAGCTCTGGGGCACCCAACATAAGAAAGATGTGGACCTGTTGGCAAGAGCCCAGAGGAGGGCCACCAAGTTGATCAGAGGGCTGAAGCACCTCTGCTATGATGACACGCTGAGAGAGCTAGGACTGTTGAGTCTGGAGAAAAGGCTTCAGGAAGACCTTATGGCACCTTCTAGCTGGTTTAGATTTTAGTGGAGAAATTCTTTCCTGTGAGGATAATTTCTCCAGAAAAGAGGCAGATCATCAGGCACTAACCAATTAACATTAAGGAATTCAGTAAGGTGTAGGAGATTGAGTTAGTAGTTTACAGAGAATGTTAAAACTTCCAAAAGATTTACACAGTTTTTTCAAAAAATATAATCACAAGTTTCAAAGAGATTTCATGTAATGTATTCATAGACATCTTACACATTAAATGAAGCCTATGGAAAACTTTATTAGAATAAAGTTCTAATTTTTACTAATTTGTAAAGGATTGGCATCTCAAGTAAGTCATAGGCAGGTGATAAATATGAACAGTGTAAATTGTAGACAGCTAATAAAGACATAAGAGTAATTACATAAGAAATGAGGAGTAGCAATGTGGTGGTCCTTCCACAGCATGAAAAATGAATGTAGTAGAGGCAATGAAGAGCACAGGGGCAGCAGCAGGAACAGAGGATGAAAGGGCAGAGAAGCATGAGCATAAGAGAATTGCTCAAGCAGTGAAGCTTTTAAAAAATGAAGAGGCTGAGAAACAACAACTGTCGATAAATACAATCAGATCAGGTAATGTCACAGAAGATCATAATGATCCTAATGAATAAAATGAACATACCAGTCTTGAAATTTCATAAAGGCCATTAAAGCTTACTACTAATTCATTGTGAATGATTTAAAAGAATTATCTTGACAGAAAACACAAGCCTTATATTAAGTAGATGGTTTGAAACCACAGAATTTAAAAATACCTTCAGTATTTTTTCTCATGAGGTGCAAATATCAAAAAGGTACCATGTATAGAATGTCAATATAGGTAAGTAAATCATCTGTGTATATTTACCAGTCTTCATCTTCTGGTATCTTGCTTAAGGGAGGGTTCAGGCAGTATATATGATAGGCCATATTACATTCATCACACAGGAGTTGCATGTGAGCATCCTGTTTGCCACCACAAAAGTAACACGAACAAAACCGGCACTCCTTATCTGGATCAGCCCTACAGTGCTTGCATTCAGGGCCACTTTTTCCTGTCAAAAACAAAGAAAGGTCAAATGCCATGTATCTCAGGAAAGTGCATCAGTGTATCTAAAGGAATAATCAGACAACCATGGCTCTTTATTAGTACTCAAGAAGAAGGGAGGGCACAAACTTCTGAACGTGAACACTGCTCTCTTGAAAATGCTTTTTTTCTTACAATGAGATATCTATCTAGGCTTAACAAGATTTCTTCTGCTGTATAAACAAGCCATAAAAAACACGATTAATCATCAGCTTCTCTTTATTTTCTCCTGCTCCCAAGATGTACCTGCATACTCTCTCTAAAGATGGAGCTTCGCAGTCTTTTGAAGTTGTACAGCTTATCAGTTCCTTGTAAGTTAGCTTGGGTTACACAAGCAATAAAAGTAAATATTTCTTTCAGTAGTTTATTCTTGAATAGAAATATGAGGTGGATCCTTGATGCACCCAAAGGAGTTCTGGATAGAACATTTTTCCTAAGTATACCATGAAGGAAACCAATGAGTAAGAATTTGCAGAAATTCAAGCCCCTTTCTACTGAAGAAAAGTATGCCCTCCCAACTGAATAGACTCTACAGAGAAATTGATCCATGCAGTTTTAAGTTATCAGTGTTAATCTCTGTGGAGAGAAACTCTAGACTGAAAGTTTCATAAGAAAGGGGGACTAGAATGCCAAACATTGTGCTGTATATGCAGTCTTTCTGGAGGACCTTTTATCTTCAAAGGCAGAACCAACTAGATTTAGAGTGGGAAGAGGATGAAGTTTTGATAAACAAAGCAGAGTCAGGGGCTGCTGATGAATTAAAAATTGACAGAGAATACCTGTGAAAGGCCTCAGAAAAACTAGAGCTTTTTCATCTAAAATGTTGATACAGTTGATAGCCCAGCTGAGATGTCTACACACTAGCATATGTAGCATGGGTGAAATTAGAAGTGTTGGAAGTGACTGTGCAAATGCAAAGCTATGATCTAATCACAAACACTGAAACTTGGTGGGACAAATCACATGGAGCACTGTCCAATTGACAGCTAAAAACTGCTCAGAGTGGACAGGGAAGAAAGGAGGGGCAAGTCCTCTATGGACTTGATTGCATAAACCCATCTTTGAAAAACAGCAATGAACAGGTCAAGAGCTTGAAAACCAGAGGCCAAGCCAATAAAAGGAATCTCATGGTTTGTGTTTATTACCCACCACTCAACTGAGAGGACCCTGTTGACAACGCCTTCTTACTTCACCTGCACGAAGCATCCCTCTGGCAGGTTCTGATCCAGCTGCAGGGACTTGTCAGGACAGTCCCTGACATCTGCTGGAAAAGCAGCCTGGCAAGATATAAGCAGTCCAGGAGACTCCTGGAGAGCATCAAGGATAATTTCTTAACTCAGGTGACAGAGAAGTGCTACTGCACCCATTGCTTATTGACACAGATTAACTAACTGGAGAGGTCAGGATCAATGGGCTGAAGTGAAATTTGTGATCTCAAGGGTTATGAGCCAAAGAAAGGTTAAAATCAGTACTCTGAATTTTAGGAGCCTGACCTGTTAGTTGTTCAAGGAATTAGGATGGGACCTTCCAGAAAACTACACTCAGGGAAAAAGGAGTAGAATAGAACTGTCAGATCTTTGAAGACATTTTAATTAGAGCCTCCCAAATCTCTCAATTTCCACATGAGAATTCAGGCAAGGAAGGCCGGAGACCAGCACGGCTCAGTAAAGACCTCCTGGACAAAGTGAAATAGAAGAAGGAAAAGCACTGGACATGGAATAAGGGACAGGTATCCTGGGAAGAAAAGAGAAGTGCTGTCTGGTTGTGGAGGGGCAGGATTAGGAAATTAGGAAAGGTAAATTATAGTTGAGAGTTGAATTTGCCAAGAGATACAAAGAACAGTAAAAATGGCTTCTATAGGCATGTTGGTCAGTGAAGTAACTCCAGGTGTAAGAGCAGATCAGGTTCACCATCTGAACATAGACAAGACGATGAGACCCAAAGAGATGCATCCCAGAGTCCTGAGAGAATTGTTTAATGTAGTTGTTAAGCCACTCTCCATCATATATAAAAAGTCATAGCAGTCACATCATGTCTGAAAATCCACAGCAGTCTGGTTAAATTCTCAGTGACTAGAGAAAAAGGAGTATTTCAACCTTTTTAAAAAAGGGTAAAAAGCAGGAACCCAGGAATTATTGAGTAGTCAGCCTCATCTCAGTGTCCAGTACGATCACAGAGCAGCAATTCCTGGAAGATGTGTCAAAACATGTGGAAGACAGAGGGCTGGTTAAAGAAAGCCAAAATGGCTTCATCAAAGCCAAACAGTGCTTGATTGGCACAGTGGTCCTCCACCACGGACAGAATACATCAATTGTCAAAAGAGAACTATAGATGTCATTTACCTGAATGTAAGGCCTTTGATTGATCGTCACAATATTCTTAACATAAAATCATAGAATTATAGAATATAATGACAGAGTAGGAATCCACAAGAATCACTCACGTCCAACTCCTAGCCCTGCAGAGGACATCCCAAGAATCCTTCTGTGTGTGAGAGCATTGTCCAAAAGCTTCTTTAATCCCTGCCAGGCTTGGTGCTGCGACCACTTCCCTGAGAAACCTGTTTAAGTGTCCAAGCACTCTCTGGATAAAGAACCTTTTCTTGATATCCAACCTAAACCTCCCCTGACACAGCTTCAGGTCATTTCCTCAGGTCCTGTCACTGGTCACCACAGAGAAGACATTGGTGTCTGCCCTTTCTCTTCCCCTCGTGAGGAATTTGTAGACTGTGATGACAACACTTAGTCTCCTCTTCTCCAGGCTAAACAACCAAGAAACTTCAGCTGCTCCTGGTAAGGCTTCCCTTGAAGACAGACCCTCCATCATCTTTGTGTCCCTCCTTTGTGACACTCTCTAGCTTTATAGCTGTCTTACACTCTTGCTGCTAAACTGAAGAGAGATGGGTTTGAGAATGAAATGTTAAATAGTTAAGGACTTCATTGGATGGGCACATTCAAAGAGTGAGGGGTCCATATCCAAATGGTTCAATGTAAAAGTGAAAATATTAAGTAGTGGTGTTCTTCAAGGGTCATATTTGGAACACTATTATTTTCTATCTACATCAATGACATACCCAGTGGAATTGAGTGCACCCTCAACACAGCTGTTGATGACACCAAACTGAGCAGTGCAGTTCATCACAAAATCACAGAATCATCAAAGTTTGAAAATACCCTTAAATCAAATCTAGCTACTAACCTAGCACCACCATCATGTTCAGCATTAAACCATGTCCTCAAGTGCCATATCCACTCACCTTTAGAACACTACTAGGATGGTGATGTCATTCATTGGGGAACTTCATCTAATGCATTAACAACCCCTTTCATGAAGAAATTTTCCCTAATATTTAATCAATACTCTCAGGCACATGGTATGACTCACTTCAGCACCTCAATGTCTTTCTTGGAGTGAGGAGTTCAGAACTGAACAAAGGATTCAGGTGTGGCCTCACCAAGGCTGAGTACAGTGGACAACCCCTGTCCTGCTCCTGCTGGCCACACCATTGCTGGCACAGGCCAGGATGCCATTGGCCTTCTTGGCCACCTGGGCACAGCCTGGCTCATGTTCAGTCACTGTCACAGCACCCCCAGGTCCTTTTCCTGTGGGCAGCTTTCCAGCCACTCTGCCCCAGCCTGTGGCACTGCCTGGGCTTGTTGTGACCCAAGGGCAGGACCCAGCACTGGGCCTTGTGGAACCTCACACCACTGGCCTTGGCTCATGATCCAGCCTGTCCAGGTCCCTCTGCAGAGCTTTCCTGCCCTGCAGGAGATTGACACTCCCACCCAGCTTGCTGTCATCTGCAAACTGACTGAGGCTGCACTCAGTCTCCTCATCCAGATCATCCATGAAGAACATAAAACAGAACTGGGCCCAGAACTGAGCCCTGCGGAACACCACTGGTGACCAGCCACCAGCTGGATGTGACTCCATCCACCACCAATCTCTGGGCCCAGCCATACAGACAGGCTTTTACCCTGTGAACAGTGTGCCTTGTCTGAGCCACAGGCAGAGTTTTTTCCAGAAGAATGCTGTGGGAGACAGTATCAAAGGCTTTACTGAGGCCCATGTAGACAACATCCACAGCCTTTCACTCAACCACTAGGTGGGTCACCCTGTCACAGAAGGCTGAACCTGCCTTTCACAAAGCCCTGCTGGCTGGGCCTGATCTCCTGGCTGTCCTGCACACAATGCATGAGGACACTCGGGATGATCTGCTCCATGACCTTCCCCAGCACTGAGGTCAGGCTGACAGGCCTGTAGCTCCCTGAACACTCCTTCCAGCCACAGTTAGGACAGGTCCAGAGAAGGAACATGAAAACGATCAGAGGGCTGGAATACCTCTCCTACACAGAAAGGCAGAGAGAGATGGATTTGTTCAGCCTGGACAAGATAAGGCTTTAGGGATACCTTTTTGTGGCCTTACAATACAAAAAGGGGGTTTATAAGAAAGACAGGGAAAGATTTTTTACCAATATCAGTAATGACAAGGAGCAACAATAATGACAAGGAACACTTTTAAATTGAAAGAAATATGATTTAGACTGATACAAGAAGAAATATTTTACTGTGAGGGTGATGAGACACTGGCAGAGGTTACCCTGGGAAGATGTGGATGTCCCATCCCTGGAACTTTTCTAAGTCAGGCTGAATGGGGCTTTTAACAATCTGATTTAATGAAAAATAGCACTGCCCATGGCAGGGGGATTGGACTAGAAGATCTTTAAAGGTCCTGTCCAAACTGAAGAATCACCATAGAGGGAAGATTACTAGCTGCAGTAATGTGCAGTGCAGTGAGATGTACTGACTGGAAAACCTGAGAAATAAACATGTAAAGCTACCAGCAGCAACTACTTTGCAAAGTCTTAAAGGCAAAGGTACACTTAAATTCTTAAATATATACTTCTAAAAAACCTCCAAAATCTATGAGAATATTGCTTCTCATAAAGTGTAGCCTAGAAGACTTATCCTGCTATCCAAATGGAGGTATCTTCTATTAGTTTGAGACTTCTCTCCAAGGTTCGTTTGAAAAGAAAGGAAAAATTGTACAAGTGCCGATGAACAAATCTGAGGGTTTTCTAGCATACCTACACTAAACACACAATCTGTGCAAGGTGTAAATACCAATCCAAGCCAGACTAAGAAATCCAAGATAACTCCTTTGAAAAAATTTTAAAGTGATGACAGTTCTCCCTATGGAAATCCAATAGTCTACCTCGTCCAATAAATAACAGACAACATGAAACAGCATATTTTTCTTTATCTCTGAGCACCACACATTGTTTAGGCCTATGTAGGTTTCAGTTACAAAACCAGTTTCTTAGGTAAAACGTTAATAGTATTTTTTTTTTTAAGTAGGAAAAAAGCAAAAAATACCTATGTATTTTAGTTCAGTTAACAATAGGTGAAGTTCTCTACTTTCTTCAATATACAAACTACAAACTGTCATTTTCATTATATGACTCTCATTTTTCACATTTGTGTTTTAACCATGTTGTAAGTCATATGCAGTAACTATAGCTGCACTATTGGTCACGAGGACTGTTCACCTAAACCAACAACATAGAGTTTAGTTGCATAAATAATTTCATATTATCTTTTTTTTTTTTTTCAGAAGGAGTTAGCAGAAGTTTGGATTCTGATGGAAATAATGTATGTTGATACCTAGATCTTATTTGCATTTTGCATATAAATATTTGTAACGTATTTACAAATATGTTGCTTCTTAGATTTTTTTATTTCTAATAGGCGTAGCCTTATTCCTTTTCTCAGTTGTAGAATTTTACTTCCATTAATTAATTAGAAAATGACTACTTTCTTTTTAATTGTAACTGCTAAATATATATTGACATCACTTTACACACCCAAAATCTAATTATTATGTGACCATGCTCAAGAAATAAAGAGTTTTTCTGCAGAGACAACCTACACTGTTTATCTGATAAAGATTATTTCCATAAAATGCATTCTATTTTTTGACAAGGGCATGGACAGTAGTTTAATATGGACAAAAAAATAGCCACTGCATTTGCTGATTGTGCTTACAACAATCTCATAGAATATTTAAGGCCAAATAATGATTTTTGTTTCTTCTGCCATTATTGTAATAAAATTCTGCAAATTCCTATAGTACGTAAGCTAAGGGAGTTGCATGTTTACAGATAGGTGTAAATATATTTAACTTTTTTAATACACAGTACAAATACGGTTGTAAGTACAGTTCAAAGGGATAGGCTAGACTGGTGGTTATAGCAAACAGCTCAACTGATGTCCACTGTACATACCTGAACAAAGGCAAAACAACTGACCTGGCTGAAAAACCAGAATCACTTGAATAGGGTTGTGTGGTGAGTGTTGACTTCAAGAAAAATAGTAGTTCAAGAAATAAGGCTGAATTCCCAGATCAATTTATTTTTCATGATTACACTTTAAAAGGCTATATTTATAAATGATATTTATTTACGAAGGTTATAAACAACATGCTGAATTAATAAAATTGGTACCAGGAACAAAATTAAATAAAACATATGCAGAGGTGCAAATCTCTACACAGATATCAATATTTGGGTAGTTCAAGCAAAGAGGCTACAAATAAATAAACAACTATCAACATTGGAGGGAAGGAGTTGTAATAGACAATGAAAGCCTTGACCCTGAAACAATTAAGAGTGGCAATCAGTGTACAAAGCACAGATTGGTGAGGCCACCCCTCAAATCCTGTGTTCACCTTCAGATCCCTCATTCCAAGAAGGATATTGGGGTGCTGGAGTGTGTCCAGACGAGGGCAGTGAAACTCATTAAGGCTCTGGAGCACAAGTCCTATAAGGAGCAGCTCAGGGAGCTGGGGTTGTTTACCCTGGATAAAAGAAGGCTCAGGTGACCAGAGACTTATTGCTCACTGCAGCTACCTGAGTTTGTAGCCAGGTGAGGTCAGTCAAAAGGACAAGAGGAAACAGCCTGAAGTTGGGCTAGGGGAGGTTTAGATTGGTTATTAGCAGGAAACTGCTTCACAGAAAAAATGGTCAAGCACTGGAAGATGTTGCCCAGAGAACTTATGGAATTACCACCTCTGGAAGTGTTCCAAAAACATGTAGATGTGGCACTTGGGGACATGATTTAGTGGAGAACTTGATGGTCTTAAGGGTCTTTTGCAATCTAAACTATTCTATGGTAAGTAAATATTCATGTCAGATCAAATAGCACCATTGTAGACAAGTTTGTATAGCCAGCAATACAGTAATCACTCATTTCCTTGACACATAATTTAAAAATTTAATTCACTACACAGTAGCTGCAAGGAAGAACTAAATGAGCTGCAATAATTTTTTATGACATTTAAAATGCTGCATACTTGCAAAATAAATAGTATATAAACACAAACCAGTATTTGTAGATTTTCAATTTTCTTACACTGCAATCTTTTTAAATCAAAACATGCTTCAAGATAAACATCTTTTAATGTGATCAAGAAAAAATAAAACAGAGTGGATGGTTTTCTTTTTTTAGTAACCTAAGGGAAGTAATTCTCAAATAATGAAAATTAATAATGAGTTGAGAAACTGACAATTTTAAGAATGGGAATACCATACGGAATGGTATTTTTTCCTCTGAAAAACAGTTATTTTTTTTTCTTAGACAACAAATAAATATTAAACAGACTCACTGTTGTGCACTGAGAGCCACTTACAAAGGTTCTGAAAAACTGCATAGAGTCAGGAATGTAATATATAATTATATCTAGTACCTACTTGTAGACTTGCAGTTCAATTTTCAGTGTTGCTATCACAAACACTCAGCACTCCTAACTTGAATGTATTTTCAAGCTTAGGATAAAATGTCACATTACTTTTCAGATTAACTGCCACTAACTCCTTATCGTGGTTTTGAGGAGGTTAAGGAGGTCTGGCATTGTAACTTTTTTAGAAGGTCATGCGGGGTCAACTAATCCGAACATTAATATCCCTTTTTTTTTTCATGGTACAAGCAGCTTTAGTGCAAAGTTCCCTATTTTTTTTTTTTTTTGCTTGACATAATGACAGAGATAAAGTGTATTACTACCAACTAATTCTATTTTTGGCATTTATTAATTTACTAAAAGCTTAAATTGCATGTCAGTTGCAACAACAGTTTTGGTGGCATGAACACCTCTCTAGGAACTTAAATTAGACTGCAAATTCATTCTGCACTGTTCCTTTGGAGCATTATCAGCTGTTTCCCTTTTTCACCATTTATGACTGATAGCCCAAAGCTGTTACTAGTTGCTGAATATGTCAAGCAATACAGCCATCTTATAGTAACTATACTTTTTAGAACAGAAATCTTAAAATGATTCAATGCAATTACTTTCTTGAACACAAACCAATTATTACTACCACCTCTGCATGCTGACATTTTCTAAAGAAACATCACTCAATTTGTACTTATATTCAAATAAATTTAAAAGTGCATACTTTTGAAATCTCCATCCCCAAATGTCAATGGATAGGCTCCTGGCTTTTCAATCTTGTACATTTCCTCTATAAAAAGGATTTTACAATCATTTATTGTGTCTTCTGGACCTCTGAAAAACAAAAAGAATAAAAAGTACATTCAACTTAGTTCCTCAGACCTAAATTCTGTACTTTTTGAATCCTAAGCAATAAGATAGAGATAAGCAGCCTTTATTTATCACTGATAGGATCCTTTATTTCAATTCACACACAAAAATCAGTCTAGCACTGTAACTTCTAAGAAAACATAAAACATGTATTTAGGGCTCACTTAAAGAAAAGACTACTCCATTATCCTCAGACTGACAGGCACTTCTGTACATCTTTATTGACAGTTATCCAATACAGCTTAATTATACTTCTAAAACCTCTAAATGTTTTTATTGGCTGAACACAGCAGACCAGACAAAACCATATCCTCTGGAATACAGCATCTCAAACATTATTATAAAAGTATAGTATCACATACAAACCAGAAAAGTGACCTATAATACAGAGTACTAGCTGGAACCCATAGAGCAAGAAAAGCAGCAGAAAATTTCAAAAGCCCTTCTACAACTTTTAACTGTTTCTCAACTCCGGAAAGACACATACAATACTGTATTGAATCATATACTGTAAATAGTCCTGCTCATGTCAGGTTTCAGTACAAAATCTCAGTGAATAGTAGTAATAAATACTCCAAAACTGCACAACAATAATGCCACAAGATAGACAGACAAGAAAAGAATCAGAAAATATTAAATGTAAAAGTTTATACCTACTCTTATTAAAATATATTTGTATCTACACAGATTGTAATTCAAATGGAAACATATCTAGTAAGAAATGGCCATAATGACACCAATAGTTGTAAAGTGCTCCCTTTTCCTTCCTCTTTAGGATGACACTGTGCTTTCTTCAACTGCCTGTTCTCTTACCACTTTCAATTTACTACCTGATACAGAAGTAGGAATGTTCAGTATAATAAAACACTGATGGGTATCTGTAAGAACCTATCACAGAGGTGACTTGAAAACACTTTTGAAGAAAGTCAGCCAGGTGGCAGATCCCTATAAAAAGGTCTAGTCTGCAAAACAAAATTAGACTATAGACAGATAGGGAAACAAAATATTAGATTCATATTCAATAAGGGTAACTGTAGCAACAGAACATCTCCAGAAACATCAGGCTTCAGTCTCGAATCTGTGGTTCTCTGCTCTACCTCTTCCCCTGCTCTCACCACTTCCTTTGTGCTGACTACCAGTTCTTGGACTCTGACACATGATGAGCTAACTATGGCAGAAAAAAAGCTAAGCCAGGGAAAAACCACAGGCATCAAATAGCTTTTTCATGGCCCGGCACACTGCAGTATTTAGGTCTCCATGGAACTGGGGTTGAGAGGACTCTGTCAGTGTCTTGATTGACTCTAACTGCCTTTTAAATGCACCAACAGCTGTTTACTTAGGCATCCGTATTTATTTTGACTTTTTTCTTTCCCAGCAGTTTTGGGAAGAAAAACATCCCCCACTGTTGATTACGTGTATAAACAGCAAATGCTAGCAAATTTAAAATATTTAGGCTATTTGAACAGAATATACAAATGCTGCATCAACGCAAATACATCGACCACATAAAGAACTCTTTGCTTTCCTGATCAGGAAAATAAAGTATTTAGAATTAACTCCATTTGCACCCTAAGAGGATAGTAGTATTTTAAAGCTGTTCTGTGAGTAACACCTCCTAGGTTTAGCATACAAAGACACTTTGAATTATCCACAATAATGAGCAATTCACAATCACAAAAGTGCAATATCTTAAAATATAGAAAGGACAAAATGTAAACAATCTTTGGCAGGAAAACTGAATCAATAAATTCTTCAAAGCATCAATACTTCCCAGGTTATTTTGTGGACTTTGGAGAGTCTTTTGTTAACTGTCCTATATTTCTTGTTATTCCTAATTATTTAAAGTTAAAAACAAAACGCACCTGCTTGACATTCTTTAATGCCATAAATCTACGTTAGAATCTTGTTTACAACACTGCTTGATTGCCTATCCAATGTTATTCCTCTAGGACTTACTTCTAACAAAACTCAAAATCTTGAAAGTTTGTAATGAATTTATTATCACGGCTTGAATGTATATGGCAGTACTACTATAACAAAAAAAACTTTGTATCCAGGGATTCTCCTGCTCAGAACATGATGAATCCAATTAACCAAGAATTTCTGAAAGTCAGACAATTTAAAGCAAAAATACAGAATTATTACTTCTTTCACACAGTTAATGTGAAATTTTATACTTAATGCAGCAGCTATCAATTACTGATATTCTCAAATTCTAGTAAATTTCAGACAAATTTAAACATATTTTATACTGATTTTTGCATCCTGCAAATCTTAAATGTGTGTGTAATCTATAGCCACTATCCCTAGTATGAGCAAAACTGCTGCTAGGAAAAACACACATTTCCTCTCCTCTCTCTACAGTGTGTTACGGTTTAGAGCTATTTAACTTACCTTTCCTCCCACTCCTGCATTTTTCTCAGAAAAAGCAGCTGTTAAAAAAATAGCTTTCCATTAGCTGTATTCTCTACACACAGTCTGTGGTCAAGAAGGAAGGTGGCAAAACACCATAAAGCTTTACTCGGGAATCTAGACACTTGATATTCATGTCTTTGGGAAACAAGCCAAACTTGAGTTTAGTAAAATTTTAATCAGGATTAAACTCTTAATGGTGATAATTTGAACTATAAAATTACTTTTAAATACAATGATTATCACATTGTTTCCTTAAAAGATACCATGAAAAGATTTATAACTTGGTTCAATGATGTAAGTGTTCCAAACAGTAACAGCAAAGTTTTTGTTAAGTATGCAGAAGCACAGACTTTTATCAACTTTATTACAAAGTATCATCTCAAAAAATGTTATTTCCACCTCAAAGTGTTGAAGCGCAACATACTTTCTTAGTTTAGCTAGCTAAATAAAAATTCTAATTAATACTGTAAAACCCAGAACTCTTGAAATTAAAAAAAAAAAAAAATTAATATAGGTGCATAGCATGTTTTTCCTCTCAAAGCACTACAATCATACTGACTAGCAATATTCCTCCTTATATCCAGGCAGTACTTTTTAAAGGATGGAATTCATAATTTCTCTACCATATATACTAGATCATGGTAGACATTTCTTCTCTTTTTGCCCTCTATTTTTCCTTTGGGATAAAGACACTTAGAAAGCAACTTTGAGGCCAAGTTTTTCCTCTGAACCAGAGAAAATGTTTTATTTTCTGCTATGAGTTACATAAGAAATAAGCAAATACTATCAAATAACATTACAAAGCTGGTATGTTCCAACAAATGTCACAGCGTATCTGGAACTACAGAGGAAGATCAACTAACATTGTGAAAATAATGGCTAATAATAAATGGTTAAGCCTTACCAAAGCTAAAAAAGGCTGCTCAGCTAGTTGCTTGTAAAAGAATAATTCTTCTGTCATAGTTCACGTTCAGTGCTTTAATAAGGATAATGTAATATTAAAATTATGGTTACCTAACAAAATTGTGGCTATATAATGCTGTCAAATGCATAACCTTTCTTCATTTCTTCACCATATCATACCAAAAATGAGATTATGCAATATGCATGTTAAATGAGGTGTTTGTATTTCAAGAACTTTAAATCTTCAGAAATAATTAAATCTAAAAACAAAGCCAGATTTCTCAACATAGCAGAATTCCTAACGCAAGCCTTCCTTTGAGAAAGGCTAGCCAAAGCTAGAGAAACTTTCCACTGCACCTTCTTTTATCTGCACTTTCTCCACACACATTTCCATTTTTTTTATAACCTTCAGATAACAAAATACTTTTAGACATTCAGCATCACAGTTGACTACATGTATAACAAGTGGATATTATCCTGGACATTTCAAAGGTCAGCTTTACAGAAAATAAAAGCTGCCGGACAGTTACCATGCTTAGAGAACTTCATCACTTCTTATAGTCTGAAAGATTCAGTGACAATTGTCAGACTTCTGGAAATTTCTGAGTTTATCACTTTGCTACAGTGAAATTAAAAGTATAGTATTTTAACACACACTAAAGGCAAAGTACAATGCTGAACAAAAATGGGGGGAAAATACTAGAAAAATATACACAATGTTTACATTCATCTCAAGAATAATTATGAAAAGTGTCTAATGATATTTAGCACTCCCCCAAGAGCAAAACCTTACTCACACTTTCATGCTTACCACAATTAATTCACAGTCAAGTCTCTATGGCTAATGTCAAAAGGTACTGTCCAGGTCAGTGGAGAAACAGCCATGATCAGAATAAAAGCTAACAGAACATAACATTGGCTATGCTTCCCAAATATACAAATTCACTTAACAAACAATATACAAATCAAAACAAAACAAAACCAGATTTACTACCACCTTCTGTACCTATTTTTTCATATGCAATACTTTGTTTACATGCCTTACATCAATCAGCCTTTATCCATCTTATGTAAAGTTTTCAGCCAACAAGTCTTTCTGGTCTGCAGAAGTTAAATAATAGTTAAATAACTTCTTTTAAAAATCACCATCTTTCAATAGTACCATTCAAAATTGTTAAAACTTTTAATACCATCTCCTTAAAAGCAGTTGACTAGAGATATGATTTTAAACAGGCTTGTTTCAAAGGTGACTTCAAAATCTTCCCACATTTAGACAGCATATTACATTCATAATCTGACCAAATTCTGCTAGATTGTACTGAATTACACAGAGGTTTTCATTTTTTTATTGCACACAAGCAAAAAAGCAGAGATTATTTACAAGACTTTTTTCAGAATATTCCACACACATTTGTTCAATCATTAAAATAAAAATACATAGTTACAAAATGGGACAGTATTAGCACTGCTTTTAATTCAACTTTTCATTTATTACACAAGCACTGTAAAGACACATGACAACTTCCAGACTATGCAAAGATTTTATTACTCTCTTTCTAGAACACTAGTATTTAAACGACAGCAAAAAAAAATTAAATTGGTATTTTCTAGGCTATGTTAAGGACCATATTTTAATATAAATCTTTAATGCCTTTAAAAACAAAACACACAAACCTAGAAGTTCACACTATGAACATACAAGTCAGGCACAATATTGCTTTTTTTAATGTCAGCAGTAGGTGTGACACTTGGTGCATTTACAAAGCAATATAATTCATGATGTCACATTCTAAAAGCAGAGACTTTGACACAGAGACTCTCTTCTCCTTAGCCTGGAAGCTGTAGGCAGGTTGACATAAGAGTACCCAGGAAAGAACAGGCCTGAGAGAACAGCCAGCAACAATGTCAGAGGCCCACAAATCTGGGCACATCCCTGCCCATGGCACAGACCACACTGTGGTGTGGAGCCTGCATGGGCCTTGACCCCGCCCACCCCAAACCTGGTCCTGTCCATGGTGCTGCAGGAATGCTCCTGTCCCATCGCAGAGGGGACTCCACTGCCACCACCCCAGCAGTTCCCTTCCTGCAGTCAGGACTGAGTCTGTGACTGGCACTATCCCAAATGCTTAGTAGGCAACTACAGCTTCCAGATCCAAGTTCAAACACAAAGATGTTAATACCTGAATGTCCATGAAGAATCAGGTAAAAAAGCAGGTCAATGACCCGTAAAGGTAATACACCAAAGTCTTAATATATGAAAAACAAAGATACAAGAGCTGTGCTTGGCATCACGGTGCATGGTCTAAGCTCAGTCAACTTCTCTATGTGTTTGCAGACTGAACTGCATAGAAACAATGCTAAGGGTCTGTTAAAGACATCATTCCAAGGGTCTGGGCTAGTCAACAATTCCTTCATATTAGGAAGAAGCAAAGATACAAACAGGTGACTCTTACTGGAAGAGGGTAAACATTCCTATCCAGATTTTAAGTAATGAGTAGATGCAGCACACACTCATCATGAGCTAAGACAGAGTTACAGGAGACCAATCTGTGAAGCCTGCCAGACCTCAACTCAAAAACAAAGACATGGAAGAAGCACCTCCCTTCATAACAATCTCACAGAGATACTGTCAGGATGAAAAGACCTTCCAAAAAAATCACATAATAGAAAAGAAAGCATCCTGAAAGCACAGAAACATATTAAGCACTCTGTAAAAAAACCAAGCAAAATACAAGCAAAACAAAACAAACAATCCAAAAACAAACAACCCCCCCTCAAAAAGCCAACAAATCCAACCAACCTAAAATCCACAAATCCATAACCACAAACTCCCCAAATATCCCCAAAACCTAAGTGAATAAATCAACAACAAACCCCCAAAATATAAGGTGCTTTAAAACCAACCAACCAACTAAAAAAAGGGGTGGGGGGGAACTGTGAAAACTTCTGAAGGTATCCACCTTCAGAAATCATAAGAGAATACAATGGCACAGAATCATAGAATAACAGTTATTTCCAAAAAATGGTCATATCAAACCAAAAGCAAGGAAAACTGCTTGTAAAAAAGGACAAACTCACATTTCTAACCAACAAAGTTCATAAAGAATTTATTATCATGGCTTGAATGCATATGGCAGTATTACTATAATGAAAAAAACCTTTGTATCTAGGGATTCTCCTGCTCAGAACATGATGAATCTAATTCACCAAGAATTCCTGCAAGTCAGAAAATCCTAGAGAGAAAAAGAGGTCCAAACTAATTTGGCATTTAGAGGGCAGCTGCTTATTTTGGAATATCTTCATTCCTTACATTGCCTAACTTTCTTCAGAAAAATTACTGCAAAATTTTCCACCATGATTTCATTAGTGCATGACATTAAATCCTCTGTTCAGGTGTCCAAGGGCCACTATATAATGGTAATATAGCCTTTCCAGGTTTTATGTGTTTGTCTGGAATCTCTGATAATCCTGTAATTACTAATTTTTATATTGACAAACCCAAATGCCCATAGACTTCTGGATTTAACTGCTGGAGAGACTCCCCAACAAACAAGTGAGAAAAGCACATGTTGGTGCCTCCCTGAAACAGCTACACAGCAATACATGGGCAATGAACAAAGATTATAGAGGTCTGTGTGATTAATGCAGTTCCATGACAACCCTGGGATCATGAAGACATGGAGGGATAGCTCACATGACTGGAATGCTGTGGCTAATCAGTACGGGCTCTTCCAAAAGAAGATGCTAGGAAGAAGACTAAGGGAGTTGTCCTTTATACGAGGGCAGATCAGGAACCCGTCAAGAGCTTACAGAACATTAGTGATGCTGTAATAGGTGCCTGCTAGTAGGAATAAACATACAAAGACACCTTCAGACAACCGTAAAGTTTCATGTTTACAGGCCCTGTTCTCATGAGGAACTTGAAGCACCATGGCATCTGCCAGAAAGCCAACAAAGCAGAAGAGAAACAACATAGGGAATTTCTGGAGTGCAGTGGTAACAACTTCCTGATAATGGAGAAACAAACTTCTAGACCTGATACATAACAAACAGTGAAGAACTTGTCATGGGACATTTAAGTTTGTCTGCAATGATGATGAGATGAGAGAGTTCAGAATCCTTAGAGAAAGGATAAAGTACAACATAACCCTGAATTCCAGGACAACAGAATGTAATCTCTGAAGAGATCTACTTGGAAAAATACCACGAGATACCCTGTAGAGAAGGGCCCAATAAAGCTAGTTTATATTTAAGGATCACCTCAAGCTCAAAAATGGTCTATCACCATGTGCAGGACATCAAAGGCAACAGCAAGCCTGCAGAAATGAATAAGGAACGTAGATATAAAAAGGAAATGTGTAACAAGTGGAAGCTGGGATGGCTGATCCGGGGCAGGAAGAGAAATCTTATTGTGTAGGCATAGGGTTGGGAAAGCTAGGGTGTACCTTGATTTGAATCTGGGGAATAAAATTCTGACAGGAAACAAAAATTTAGAGAAAATGTGGGGCCACTGCTAAATATAGCAAAGCCCCTGATGACAATAAACACAGAAAACCCAAGGTACTCACCACTTTCCTTGCCTCAAGTTATTTACTCCTAAGACCAGTGTTCAGGAATCTGAGGTCCCCAAGAGTAAAAGGAATGGCCAAAGCAAGGGAAACTTAGCCTCAGTGGAAGATTAGGTTGTGGAGCATTTACACAGGCCATATAGAAGTCTATTGACTCTAACAGGTCATACTCATATGAGCCCTGAGGGAGCTGTTTGGAGGAGTGTACTCTTAATCCTGTTACAGAAAGGTGATTACACCTTCCTGTTAAGAGAGCAAATATCACACCTATCTTCAAGAAGGTTGATGACGGACTGATCAGCCTCAACTCAATCCCTGGGAAAAGTATTAGTTGCCTCTGCTACCGTTTAAGAGTTGGACAGAAAGGAATTTCAACATGTTCAACATAGAAAAATTCAAGTCCTGCACAGAAGGAGTACTAGTACCTGCCAAGTGTCTCCATCTGGCTGAAGAGCAGCTTGGTAGAGAGACCCTGAGGAACAAAAAAAACCCCAAGCTGACCACAAACCAGTTATGTGCCCTTGCAAGCAAAGAATGTTCACAGCTTCTTGGACTACACTACGAGCAGCAATGCCAGCAGGTAGAGAGAAGGCAAATGCCAATCATGACTCAGCATTAGTTAGGCCAGGTGTAGGCTCTCCAGAGAACACAGGCATGGATTTACAGGAGTGATTCCAAAAAAGGGATACAAAAAATATTAACATGCTTGATACTGAACATCCTTGATACAGGAAAGTTTATAGTTTAGAGAACAGAAGCATTGTGTGAGGATGGCCCTTACCTATGTGTATAAACAGGGAGCTGGACTTATCTAACTAGTCCACTGCCAGGATAAGAGGTAAGATGTACAAACACATGAAAAACGCATTTTGCATGGCAAGAGTTAATTTTCTTTTTACAGTGGATTGTTCAGAAAGCTTGTCAAATAACCACCCACAACATTATAAAAACCCCAACTACACTTAAGTCCTAGACAAACTGCTCTGCCTGATCCTGCTTGAACAATCTCAAGAGCTCCTTTCCATCCTCAAAGTTTTTCTTAAAAGTATACATATGTTTCAACACCACTCTTCTTTTATTTTCATAATGCTTTGCCTAATATTATGCTCACCACTATTTCCCACCCACCCACCACTTGCCTTTTTGCACTTAAGTTTGTTTTCTTCTTCTTCTGTTTGGACTTACTTTCCTCAGTGGGAAGAAATTAAACTTCAAAACACTTCTAAATATCACCCCCTTAAAAAGCAAGTCAAAAGACTCTGTGGTTCCAAGTCTGTATGTTTATTAGAGAAAGGACACTTACAAATACCAAAGATATAGTTCTGGAAAACCAAACAAAACCCTCAAGATCCAAGTCAACCCATTCTTCACCTTCAAAATATACTTTTATCTTACAGTAACAGTTAGGACATCCAAAACATTTTAAATTTTAACACTTTTTACTTATGCTTTTTCTGTTGTTGCTAAAGCAATTAATGTTTTAACACACAATAAACTGAAATGTTAAGCTTTTAGATGCAATCCAAAGAATCCATTTTCTGCCCCTTTGCTGAAATTCACTGCATTTTATGTATCTCTCTTTTGTCCATTTAGATGAGGGGCCATGTGTTCAGAAGTGAGTGGAATAGTAGATGAGTAGAATATTCTTGATGCAGTTTAATGAGTGCTTAGTAAAGGAGAGTAAATCACTTTCCCCAGTCTTCTACTTATCCTTTTTATACAGCCCAAATACTGTTAATCTTCATTACATACTGGTGGCTCATATTCACCTTGCTTCCTACCAAGACCCACAGACCCCTTTCATCAGAGCTACTTCCCAGTCAGTACTGCTGCAAGGGTCTGTGCCTTCCCAGGTGGGAAGGAAACTCTGCATTTATCCACATTGACTTTCTTGAAGTTCCTGCCACCCATTCCTACTCTCCTTGTTAGGTCTCTTTAACTGGCAACACGACTCTTGAATTTCCAGCAATTTACTGTGTCTGCAAACTTGGCAAGAGTCCACCGTATTGTCACTGAACTGATACTGAGCAGTACAGGTCTCAGGACACATCCCTGTAGTTCCTTGCCTGTCGTCACTTTCCAAGTACCATGCAACTTAGTAACCACTACCCTCTTGAGCCCAATAATTCAACATTTTCTTTTTCTAAACCTACCAGGTTGTCCATCCTACCAGTTTACACAGGAATCACCAGACTGGGACAGGATATTATGGGACACTTCCACATTGAATTAAATTACAACTTTTGCTCTATCCCCAGCCACAGAGAAAATAATATCACAGAAGGCAGATGAGCTTGTAAGGCACGATTTGCTCTCGGAAAAAAACTCACTCTGGCTATTCCTAATCATCACCATTTCACCAGCACTTCACAAGAACTGTCGCCTTTTTTCCGAAGGCCAAAATAAGGCTGGCACTCTTTTAAAACATATGCAGTACTTGCCTTTCTCCAGTTGTCAGGGACAAAAGTCAAAGTGGTATTATTAAAAGTCAAATGTCTGTTAACACAAGCTATCTGTTAACCAGATTTCAATCCATAGGATTTGCTTGCTCCTTTTCCTTGGTATGATTTGCCCTCCAAAGTTTTACCCTTCTCACCCGCAGGACTAAAAAGAACTTAAATAATTGGGTCACTGACTCCTTGGCTCTCTCTATGAGGCAGACTTGGTTTGCCACTAAAATTCTGGAATTTCAAAGACTGGTGTATTCACAGTCCAAAAGGCTCAACACGAACTACAACCATCTAGTCAACTCGCACTCCATTTTGGGAAACCAACCTGAAACAATCACTTTCCCCATACTGCTAGTTAAGATCAGGCAATATGCAGGGAAATGGAACAAAGGACAAATGAGTTACTTTTTACGTTTTCTTTTTAAGAATCAGGAAAAGGGAAGTATGCAGATAAAACAATTGTTCCATATCAGAAAAGAACTAGGGACAAACAAATCTTAAAACATAATCCTTCAAATCCTTTCCATTCAAGGGAATGTCCTGAAGATTTGTCTTCTTTAATGTAGAACAATGAAGCACACAGGTAAAGAGCGTGAAGGAATAGCTATGATCTGTGTAGAACATGTCCATCAATGAGTGTTTGTAAAATGCAAACTTCTGTCCAAAGGGAAAGGAGAAAGTAACAAGAAAAGGATATCTATACTAAGCCAAGTACTTCTCAAAATGTACTCTTTCACTGAATCATAGAATGGTTGGGTTGATAGAGAACTTAACGATCATCTATCTATCAATCCCTGCCCAGAGACAGACACACTTTCCACTAGACCCAGCTCCTCAGAGCTCCATCCAACCTGGCCTTGAACATTAACAGAGATGGGGCATCCACGGCTTCCCTGAGCAGCCTGTTCCTATGCGTCACCACCCTCATACTACAAAATTTCTTCCCAGTATCTACTTTAAATCTAATCTTTCAATTTGAAGCCATTGCCCCTTGTCCTGTCACTACATGCTCTTGTAAAAAGTCTCTCTGGCTTGTCTGAAGGCTCCCTTCAGGTACTGGAAGACTGTAATTAGGTCACCCCAAAGCCTTCTCTTCTCCAAGTCAAACAATTCCAGTTCTCCCAGCATTTCCTAATAGAAGAGGTGCTCCATTCCCCTCAGCCATCTTGGTGGCCTCCTCTGGACTTACTCCACCAGTTCCATGTCCTTCCTGTCCCCTGGATGCAGCACTGCAGGTGGGGTCTCACCAGAGTGGACCAGAGGGGCAGAATCCACTCCCTGGCCGTGCTGCCCACACCACTTTGGATGCAGCCCAGGATACATTTGGCTTTCTGAGCTGGGTCATATCCAGCCTCTCCTCCACCAGCAGCCCCAAATTTCTTCTCAGCACGGCTGCTCTCCGTAAGTTCATCCCCAGCCTGTATCAACACCAAGGGTTTGATGCCAGAGTTGCTAAAGCAAAGTACTGCATCTCAAAGATCTTGCAAGAACTACAGTGAATGAATACAGGATTTGCTTTGCTCATGCTTTCATCATGAGTTATTTTCAGTCAGATACTGTTGTTCTCTTTCACATTTGACAGAAACAATACATCCTGAATAAACCCAGGAATGTCCCAATATCTCCAGGGTAGTTTGTCCTGTATGCCTTAATCTTTAAGGGAACACACTTCACACTACTTCAAAGTTTGTCCTTGTGTCAATTGTATCTTTTAATTTTTGACTTTTCCTCAAATCTGAAACCACAACTGAAAAAAGGTTAAAAACCTCATCTGGAATTTAAAAGTGGACAGTTTTATTTCCAGTAAAATTCACTTCTAAGTTCAAGCAGAGAATTATACTCACACACCACTTCAGTTAACATGGTTTCTTTTGTCCAACAGGATAATTAAGTAGTAAACAAATTCTGGTTGTCAAGAGTCATTCTTGTTATGAGTTGTGAGATTATTCCCTGAGGCTCTGTATCACAAAAAGGGCAATCTCTAGCTGTAGAGATAAGCAATACAAAGAAATGCTTAAGAAATTCTAGGAATCATCTCTACAAATTCATCATCAAAAATCCCAGCAGGCTTCTTGGTCACTCAGAAAATATCTTGACTTGAAACAGTCCTGTTGATTCAAGACGAGTTCTCTTCTTCAAAAGGAGGTGACCAGCTCCACTGAAGTCAAAAGGAGAAAAGTGGAAGATACAAGTTCACATTTTTACTAGTTTTGTTGCCTAGAAGAAATATACTACTTTCACATCTGTGCAAAAAAGCAGCAGGTAAGGTCTTCAGCAATTAAAAACCTTATTACTAGGATACCTGCTGATACAGCATGAAAGTTATTAGAGAAAATAGGTCCAAGTAAATACTGTTAACATTTTACACAGCATCAAAATAATATCCTCCCAGATCAACCAGCAACAGTCGAACACACTACAGTAAAATAAAAAACCCCCATGATTTTACTTTGGGTAGAAAACTAAGCAAGTATTAGTAAGAAATAAACCATTTTGATGAAAATTCCAGATCTAAAGTAGAAGCACTTATGAGAACTGTACTATTTGGCATATACCAAATTATGACAACAACTCTGACATGATGATGATCACAATATATACTGAGAGTGATAGGAAGTATGGTAATCTTATCTTCTTAAGTGTGAAAACAAGGTACAACTACCAATAACTCTTTTTAACTAGATAAAAATTGAGAGACGCACAAGAACTCCTGAAATTATAAACAAAAAGCCCTATGGACAGCTTGTTTCACTCACTATTATAGAATACTTCATTATTCTGTAAAGTGTTTAATTTCTGCGCCTTTGCAAAGCTGTAAAAAAAAAGCATGATTTTTAAAAAATCAGAAGTTACCTATAAATGGAAAATCTTGTTCAAAAGAATTAAAGACAGAAGTTAAAAGTAAAATCTGTACAGACATCATAAAGATAATTTTAAAATATCATACTGCATTCTGAAAATAAAACATGATAGATATGAATAAAAGGAGTAGTAAGATAATAAATATGAATGCATACCATTAAAATAAAAATAAAATGAAGGGTTTTTTTTAAAAAAGAGGAAGACAAACACAAGATCTAGCAGGTTACACAACAAATACAGTAAGAATATTTAAAAATTAGGAGAAAGTAATCCGCAAAACAAATTCCTTTTTGGGAGCAGGATTGCTCATACAAAGACCTGCAGAACTAAAAGATGACAAATATGAACATGAAAATTTAGGACTATTCTATTGCATTCCTTTATAACTGTATAGGTGAAGACATCAAATTCATTAAATATTCACTCATCTAAAGAAGAAAATTATGTTCACTCTGCATAATTTACATCTCCATTGTTACACACCTCCAAAGGCTTAAGCAAAATACAAGTCTTGGTATTGCCAGAGTTCTTGCTAAACTCAGACTTTCAAGGGCTTACTGAATAAAACTAAGATCTAATTTGGTCTCTATCTTCAATTCTAGGAAGGAGCAAATGCAGAGCATCATTTGATCTACTTTTGTTTGATTTGGTATGGTGAATTTAAATACATCTGCTGGCTCCAAGGTTAAATTGTGAACCAAACACAAGTAGTCGTATTATTCTGGATTACAAACAAGTTGTAATTATGAAATAGAACACTCTCCCCAAAGAGAAAAACAGAGGATATCTAAAATCAGACACGCAGAACCTTGCCAGTTAAAATCAGTTGAGAGGTACCACAAGTACTCCAAAATAAGAATCTCACAGATGCTGAACTGCAAGCATGGACACACCGTCACGAGAAACCTCAAGTCCTATTCCATGGCCAAAGCACTGCTGTTTCCCTAGTATTTGCATATGAGACACAGAAAATCCTATTCAGTATGCTTTAGACATCCTACAATCAAAAAAATTTCAGCTGCAATGGAAATACTATAGAAATGAGAATTAATAAAAAATGGTCAATAATTCTGCATAATGATGTTTGCCTCCCCTGTTCAGTCTCATTCTCTATTTGGTAATATTCACTATTTCATATATATTTTCCAAAAGATGTGCTAAATGATGACAGACTGTACAGGAATTTTCCATTTGGTTATGACTAAGACATGAGGAACAGTAACACCAAACTAACACACATGTCAAAAGGGACACCAAAAAAAAAAAAGTATTCATATGTTCTACTAGCTTCAAAGCATGACCACAAACAGCATATCCTTCTTATTTCCTGTGATTATGCCAACAGCTTCATTAAATCTTTGTCAAAAAGCAACCAAGATCAATAAATCAAGCCTTCAAACATGGCATATAAAATTGTTTTATACTAAGTCCTTTTGACATAATACCACAAAGGGAAAAAAAGTCCAAGCAATGAAAGTATCTGATGCAACTCTAAGACCTCTGCCCCCCTTTACTCACCTGCTCAGGTTGTTCTTAAGTAGTTAACACAAGAAATTAGTTATTAGCATACGATCAATTAATCACTAACATAAAATCATAAAAAAATAAAAATAAATTCCATCTTTATTTAAGATAAATAGTTAATGCTAACAATGTCAAGAACTCATAATCACATATCTACATTATGGAATAGAAATATTAATTATATTGCTCTAGACAAAAATAACAACAACTGCATTGTAATTCTAAACTAAATTAATATATTTTTATATTATTTATAGTATGTATTAATAATGAAACACTGAGGTTGGTTTTTAATTTGCAAATCAACATGCCTGAAATTCAAAGTAATTACTTTTACATGCTCCTTACACAAATTTATGAATATTAGATTTGTCTTGTTCTTTTACTATGAATTGAGAGGAATAAGTTGGGTAGTACAGGCCATACAGAATTATTCTTTGACAAATTTAAGAAATGGCTTACTGCAACAAGCTGATTACTACATATACAGTTTATCAACATTTAAAAGAAACCAGAGTTCTTAATTAGGAAGAAAATTGTCTGAAATATGATTCCATCTGAAAAATGGATTTAAATTCATCATCTTAGAATAGATATTTGTCAACTGTGTTGTTTTCCTCCCAACTCATTTCAGAGGATAGTAAGTATCACAGGGAACCCTATTACACCTGCCACAGTACTGACAGTATTTGAATTTAGCATCTTCTACTTTGAAGCATAACTATCAGTTTATTTAGATATAGAAAAGACTCCCTTACAGAGTTCCAACCAGAATATTTTATTAGCCACCAAATGCTTCCTTTGGCAATATAAAGTGTATTTTGATTATCCTATCTTTAATGCATGGGGAAAACTCAGAAAGAATCCATGTAGGCAACAGTTTTCAAAAATTTTATCAACAGACATTTGAACTTCACATGAACTACTGTCTGGACAGTTGTATTTGTAAAAGGTCATGAAACCCATTCCTGACTCACCAATGCCACTAGCACTAAATACACTACAGTGAAAATCTGCATCTCTCCATTAATACCATTCTCCATTTCCTAATCTCGTCTCTCGTTCAAGTTAATAATTCAAAATATCTACTCATTTATTTTCTAGCTTTGTATTTCAAGTTTGGGGGTTTTTTGCTTTGCCTACAAAACAAGTCCAAGTGCCTGGTTTTCTAATAAAACTCGTATAATTCTAAAATTAAACCCCACTCCCAAACGCTCCCATTTACTTGCATGCTTTACCAAATCAATGGCTTTGCTATTTCTCAGTACTAGGTAAGATTGCACTTTTACACAAAATACTGAATTAGACCTGATTCACAGAGACTTCTGTGTGTCTTTCCCAAGTAATCATGACTCACACTAAGTCTTCCTGCAGATACAACATTCTCTTTTCTTGTAAAGAAAACTATAAGGTATGCAAGTAGTCCAATTCATTTTCAGGAATACACTCCCAGAACAATAACACTCATGAGTTAACGTGGGACATGCCAACATTAAATCAACCATTTGTCATCTTTTCATCCATAAGAAGGCAATAACACAGCTTACTGGCAGCAATATCCTAAGGATATTGCCACAAAACATTGTTCCTAAAGAACTGGACAGAAGTTTTAAAATTAAACAGTAAAACAAAGCAAAGATATTCAAATAATCTCAGTCACAATAAAAACTTGCAATTCCCACATCCCGCAGCTTCACACTTTACTTATCAGAGGTTATAATGCTACATAAATATTTTATTCTTTAAAAATTTATTTAGTCAGTTCAGAGACTTATTCAAACTGTCAGAGATGACTTATACTCAATGAGACCTAGGGGTTCCCAATTATCTAAAAAAATACTGGAACATGATCTCATCAATCCAAATCACACATAATACATCAAAAACCTTATAGTTTGCCTCCAGCAACCTCAGGAAAAATAAAAATTCTGACTTACAGTTAAGTCTGCACATTGTAAAAACCATGCACTGTAATTCTGTAATTCACACAGCTGTGGAATCAAAGTATGACACTAAAATTACTCTAGTGGAGACTAGCAGATAAAAAAACCAAACCACACACACTTCATATGATATGTAGAGATTTTCTGAGTTGGTCAAGCAAATCTTACCCCAGCAGAATTTTAGCATGAACCTCTTTGTTAGTCCTTGAGATTTCTCTCAAAGAGGTAATTTCTGCATCAAACCAAAATCCTCTTTCTTCTGGTGTCTCAACATTGTAGTTAACCATCACCACATCACCCACTTTTAGCTCACTCCACTTCAGAATGGTTCTTGCTCGGGGTCGAAGATTAACTGTGTCCATTTCTATTATGCCATTTTCTGGGTACCTTGAAAAGCAAAACCAACAATACCAATGATTATGACTCCTGCAACAGTAAAAACGAAGTCACAGACAATTTTTTCAGACATAAAAGTTTTTACATGTTCTTTGGGCACATAAAAACAATAAAATCTGACCTAATATTCTTTTAAAAATATAGCTCTCTTCTAAATACAGACTAAGAACTTGACTCATCTCAGATGGAACAAATAGCCTCCATGAGTTAAAAAAAAAAAAAAAAATTAAGTAAATCTATATGTACTTCTCTATAATTTAGTGTTATTTGACAGCACTCTAACTAAAATCTCAATGCACAAAGGAAACCATTTGAAATTTGAGATGCTTTTCATTTTAACACTAGTTTTTTTATATTCCTCTGAATAAGGCAACTATTACTTGATACTAGAACCTGTACTTGCACATGTGCTGGAAAAATAGCAGAATACAGACATGATGAAAACACTAATTGCATAGAAAAAGGCCAGCCTGTAACAAAAAGTTAGAAGATGTTAAAGTGAAGTTCCTTCTTCCTACTGTGTGTAGGCAGACAAAAATCTTCCATCACTTATCTAGTACTACATGAGTTCACAGAACAAGTTTAACAGAAAAAATTAAATTAGTCTACTGCAAATAAACAGTTGTTATTAAAATTATTCATTCTTCCTTCTTAACAAAATGTTGAGGATGATGTACCTTAAATTATATTTTCATCATGCAATTACTGGCACTTTAGCAAGAGCACTCACAGTTAAATTAATATAACTTTATCAAACAGCATTGTTAAACACTAATGGAGAAAATCTACTTTTACTAATAAAATTATGCTCTACCACTTTACATGCCTCCCCCTATGGTGAACAAGAATATTTCAAAGTCTTGGGAAAACTGCGCATTGTGATTCACTACGGGAAAAAAGTACTAAAACTACTGTTATTAAGAGCATCAGGCTGACAGACTACAGCTTGAAATCAGGATGTCTACTCCTGAACAGTTGACTGAAGGCCCACCAATGAAACTGGACACATTTTAAACAAGTTCATC
>VWYP01018589.1:18499-89394 GCA_013400435.1 Pycnonotus jocosus | reverse complement strand
TTTTTTTTTTTTTTTTTTTTTTTTTTTAGTTTTCTTTGAGGAGGTGTCTGTAACACATATGGAAAAAATAACCTGGAAAAAGAAGAGAGACTGTAGAAGATTCCACAACAGGAGGCAATGTTGAGTAGAGAGCAAGTTTAAAGAGGGTTCATGTTTTCTCTTTCTTTACAGTATCAGCATTGGGGCTTTATTCTTTAAGATAGGTAGCCAAATGAAGATAAATAGTGCTACTTCATTATTTATCCTTAGTATGAGCAATCTTCTTTTGTCAATTCCTTCTTCTCCTTTTTTCCATCCATTTTCATTAGCTACTGGTCAATTGTTATTGGTTTCCTTTGTCCCTGACAATGTTTCTTATTGCAAGTTTTCTGTTTCCTGCTGATTTTGATTCAGTTCTCACACTGAGAGATAACACTTATACTGGACACATGAGACATGCCAAAAGCCTTCATTTGACACAGAAAACACACTTACAAAAATGGTTTTTTATAGTCCACTATCCTTCTTCACAATGGTTCTTAAATGACTGGGACAAGAAAATAGATCACAGAAATTTATCTTATCTAGAGCTATATAATATCATTAAAACAAAATATTACTAACACATGAGATATCAAATAAAACACAAATGCATAGTTTCAATCTCATTTCATCCTAAGTGCTAAACAAATTTCCATTGAATATTCAGTTAGTAAATATAAATACGCAAATGGCCAAACTAGTACTACATTTTACCTACTGCATCAAAGAAGAACTTAAAAACTCTGTGATAGGGATCATGAAACAACTTTATCTACTGAATACTGAGAATCCCATCTAATCTGGTTGTGGAAACTTCCTCTGTGGTTGCTGGAGAGCAAAGAAGATTTAGAAGATAGTTTATACTCCAAATTAAACGTGTGAAGTAGATAAGATTACCTATTCTCTTTGTCTTTACTGAATCTATAGGGAGTTTTGAGTTGGTGTCTTATAGTACATGTATTCAGCAATGTAAAATGCTGTGTGATGATACATAGTCTAGTTCTAACCTTGTTAGACATTGGTTTAGCACTTCACACTGTAGCCATCTGCAAGGCAGATGCAATATGATCCTGTCTCATTCTCAAAGCTGTCTCAGGACATCTTTTGGGTGAATTCTGCCAGTCTTATTTACGAGTAATTACCCTCACATCTAAAAAAATGCCCAACTTCTACTTTTTCAAAATACATGATGCTCTTGTGAAAAAATTAACTGTTAAGCACTTACATAACTGTGGTTGGAACTCACTTATCAATCTGCAATGTTAACATGGGTTCAACATTTGGTCTTTTGAAGCATAGTGGAGGAAACCAGCTAAGACTGCCAGGATGACACAAAGGGTTATAGCAGCTGCAATGATCATATTTCTCTACACACACAAGGAAGGATATTTTGTATGCTGATCTCTAAACAGAGAGATTGCACAATAAAAACAATTAAACATTCATATGATGAGAAGAATTTCGAATCTTTTTGAAATTACAATTGAAAATATCTTTCAACGTGTAGGCTTTCTTGGAACAAAGATGTCTCCTTAACTTTCATAACACAATCAATAAATAATTCATTGCAGTTAAAAGCCATTAACTTTAGTATTCCTCTTGTCCATTTCAACTTCCTGCATAATTTCATAATAAAATGAATCATAGAGCTAAAGATTCTTCATTGCAATATTTTTTCAACTTTCAGTCTGTGTGTATATATCATACACACAATGATATATATCATATACACAATTAGTGCAATACTGTGCAATTTCTAGAATTTTTTAGAGGAATTATTTAAGGAAATAATTTAGAAAATATTTAAAACAGGAAACAGTTTTGCTAAATTCTCTACAAGTTCTCTTTTTCTTTTTTTAATCTTACCTTTTAAACCAAAGCTTGCTTTGTTTAATTCCCATTTTCCCCTCTCATTTTCTTTTTAAATTAATGACTTCACCACTTACTGGCAGAAAAAAAATTCTCCAAGTAAAAAATCAAAATCTCAAACTCAAGTTCAAACCACTCTTTGAACTGTGCATTGGACATCAATTCTTATTGAATAATAGCTTCCCATATACTTTACTTCAAGATGTTAAGTACATTTTCTATTGGACAGTTTAAAGAATTAACACGATAGGGATTGTTAAACACCATTAGTAGCCTGTCTCTGCCAAACCACAGAGTGAAGCAAGTTTTCTTGATGAAGGTCTGCCCTTTCCTTAACCTGGGAAAGTACAGGACTGGTTTTCTCCCGTGCTTTACATCATTAGCCACAAACAGAGAAGGCTGCTCTTATTTCTAAGTGATTCTCATTTTCCAAACTGTGCTTCACATAAATGGAATTCCATATAAACTGCCTGTCCAATGCCAAAGCATTCAGCACAGATTATTCTGTCATAAGAAAAATCAATATTTTTGATTTTTATATTTTTGATTGAAAAGTTTTGTTTATGTTTCCCGGTTTGTCATTAGGTCTTACTCTTTACTTGTCTATGCTGCCTGATAGGATGGCAGAGACAATGCTTAGCACAACTAACCCGACTGTGCATAAGGTTTTTATAACCTGCTTTTGCCAAGAAAGACACCTAGCTGTGCTTATCTTTCAACAATGGTTTAATAGTACTCTCCAGCCAAAGTAGGCCATAGCCATAGATTTACTGAGGAACTCTGGAGGAAATCTGGCAGGCACAGTGAGCTCTCACATCTCAGAGAGTTTCAAGACTTTCATGGAGACAGGTGACCAAGTAGGTAGAAACATATTAAGAAGAATTTTGTCATTGAAGAATGATGTGGGATTGAACCAAGGCAGGAAGAAGGAGCAAAGGAAGATCAATGTTTGTGGCAATTTTTAATTTGAAATGATGGTATTTGGTATTTGAAATTTTTGATCTAGTATAGTCTTTCTCTTCTTAAAGGCAGAAATCACTTATTGAACACGTTCTTCCCCATAAAGTAATAATTGACATCAGTCTTGAGCTGTACAAAAGACATCACAAAGACATTGCCCTAGTAGTTCTATTTGAAAAGCTCTGAAGTGTGGTAAAAGTGATTTATTTGACCAATACTGAGTACATAGTGGTTTTAGATAGTTAACAATTACTTGATATAAACATCCCTTCAAGTTTTGTAAAAGATTAAGGGGTTTTGTAAGGGTAGTATGAATTACTTGACCATATTTTCTATTCAAGCTCTATTCAAAAGTTTAAAAGAAATATTGACACATTTTCGGGGATTTTTTCACATCCCTGAGAATGCAGAAAGCAATAGACTTGGATGCCTGGATCTGCTAATAAAATGCCATAATGTGCCAATATTTACTCTCACCTTCATCAATTAGTTCTAGGCAATTTCACACTGAATGCATTCAGTCCAGGCACAGTCCTTTGATGGCTGTTCTGGACACATATTGGTCAGATGTATAAACAAATGTTTTAGGTACTTCAATTCCTGTTTGCCTGGCAAGTCACAATAAAATGAATAGCTCTTGGGTGGGGAGAAGATTGCACAGTAAAAGTTTTAAATGAGAGCACTCTAAATATGTTCTGACACAGCCTTTGAAAAGTGATGTGATAATAGTGAGCATTGAGATCACATCCACCTTTATTTGTGTACTTCAGTTTAACTTTTTACCTTTATGCTGATCAAAGCCTGAGATGTACATGCAGTTTGAAAATGGTGTGACAGACCAATTGGAAAGAAAATTAGCTATATGCTTTCTATGACATAACACAATAGGCATGTAAAAGGGAAAAAATATGCTAAATTAAAGCTTTTTTTCCCCTATAAACAAGTGTTACAGATTTTTTTTTTTTTGGTGGTTGTAACAGGAAAATATATTTTATGGATGGCAACATTATTACTACTATTACTATTATTATTGCTACAATTATTTCCCTTCACAGTAGATTATACATTTTGTTTCATGGTGATAAATTTCAAATTTTATTGTTGTTGAGTAAATAATTTCATTGCTCAGGGGAGGTATTAAAATTGGCAGTTTCTTCTAAGTAGTTTCTCTTTCACTTAGGAGATTCAGACACAGCTAGTAGAAATAAAAATATTATCATGCCCATTTAATATTTATTATTCCTTTTATATTTACAATTATATTGATAGTGATATTTTTTAATAATAGTTTGCTGTGCAATTCCATTTCTTTTCTGTAACAGTAATGTGAATTAAAATCCAAAGTCTTTGCTATGAAATTTAAGTCATTTTTTCATGCTGATAGTGCTCAAAGTTTCCATTTTTCCTGTTTTGCTCTGAGTTCTTATTGAATAGCTTCATTTAGAAAATAAAAAAAAAAAATTATAGACCTTATGTATATTTTAGTAATGTAAATATTCAATGTGAATAAGCGTATGTATAGACCATACAATTACCTGACTCTTTTTGACTCATGAATACTGTGAATTTGACTCTCAGAAGTTAAAATTATCTAGAGAAAGAAATGTATTTCACCTTTAGTCAAGAAGAAAGGGGTTTTTTGTTGTTGTTTTCCAGTGTTTAGCAAGGTTATTGGTGTTTTAATTCACCTTATATGTTAATGAATAGGTGTAGATGCATATATAAATATGTAAATAATATATAAATAAATCCACATTATTAAGGCTATAAGGATTAAGTAAGCCATAATAGGTCAGAGAAAGCATAGTTTTTCTATAAGTTATTTCTATTTGATATAATTTTTAAAAAAAATTTTGTTGCTAAACATTTCTGTATCTAGAGAATAGATTTAAGTAAAATGCTCTTTTGGAGGCCAGCTGGAATTCATCTCTGCTGCTACACTTTTTGAAGAAGCCTTATTTCATCTGTGATATAGATGTACTAGCAGTTTGGAAACAAATGAATATTTTCTCGTCTCTGTGCATAGAAATGAAGTAAATTAGTTTTTGATTTTAGCATTTCTAACCTTTAGGTTAGAGACACCTGTTAATGAACTACAATCTGCTATAACCTTAGGTCTCAAATGTATAAGGCCAAACTTCTTATGCATAGTGTAGAAAACAAGGTGACTACAAGATTCACAGAAAGCTAACAGCTGTTTACAAAATGAGAATGCCAAGATATGAGAGCACTTTAAGACAGGTATCAAAAACACTTGGTATTATATATTCACAATAAAGTATCCTCTTCAGGAAAAAAATACCCTGTTCCAGTTCAGCTGTCTCATAAATCCTCTGCTCCACAAAAAGGTTTTATTTTACTCTGCAGTCCAGAGTTCAAGGCATTAGGAGAGAGGAATCTGTTTCTGAGCATTTATTCTTGCTGATTTGGGGTTCTGATTTGATGAGAGGGTTGAAATCAGGTCTGCTTTAATTTCAAATAAGTATTTTCATCTCTGTGGCACTGGATCATCTTTTGTGAGCTTGTCGTGAAGCAATTTTATTGTGTATAAATTATTAAGTATTCACTGGTATAGGAATGGAAAGAGAGGTTTCCAGTATCCCATGGGAGTACCCTAATCATCAAGATATTGGATATCCTAGTGTGAACTCCTCTCGGTATACAATTGAACCTATTTCTCTTTGTATAAATAATTAAACCAGATTTTGAAGCAGAAACTTGTAACCTGACTTTTCTGTATCCCAAAGGAGAACACCAAACAACAAACTGTACAATCAGATTTGCAGTTTCTCCTCTTTCTCGATCCCATTGAATGTTCAATTATTTAATAGGGAAGGAGAGAGTCTCAGCTGGAAAAATTTCTAATCATACTAATTAATAGTCTAGATTGTAGTCTAGATGTAAAGTTATTGCTTTGGAACTTTAGCTTTTTTTTTTTAATTCATCTGTCTTTATAAATTGAACAAAATAGGAATTTTATGATCCTAAATGACAGAATCTATTTCACTTTCCTCTAAATAAGATCTCATATAGCTCAGGACGAAGCTAGTAGGAGTGAGAAAAGAGTGGAAAAGACCTTGAGCTCTCCCATGGGAATGCCTAAACCCATAGTGATTCTGAAATTGTAGAATACCATCTTCAGCGCCCACAAATCAAGTTTAGGTAGCAGAAAGGAAGTACAGAAATGTAAGCAGAAACTTATTTTAAAACACCATTTTTAAAGATCAGGTGTTGTATTCAATACCTCTAAATATAGGTATTGAAAGTATGCTTCAATGATCTTAGATTCTTCATTATTTGTGTCTATAAATTGTAGATGAGTTTATGTGTATCTCAGTAAAAGTGGCTAAAATACAAACAGGATATACATGAATGTAGATGAAAAAAGAATGTATTAGCAAGTCCAAATAAAGAGAAGGAGGTAGTAAAAACTCTAGTTTTAAGCAATTGAGATTGATATGTGATTTTCCAAAGCAGGTCAAGTTGGCTGGCAGTTTTATATGAATCAAACTCATGTTTAATTGTCTAAGGTGCAAAAATTTACCAATCCACTCATTGTAAAAGGTAAAATATGAAAGATAGAATTTTATACATAGGTAAAAATAGAAACTATAGCTGTAGCTTGCTGAATTACTGTTCCTAACTGTGCTTTGATCAGAAAAATGCCAGTACTATAAATTGCATAAATAAAAGGGAATTTCATCTCAAAATGAGTTAGGGTCTACTGAAGTCAAGATCCTTGTGATAAAGTGACTTTCTTGTCCACAGTCAAAAGAAGAGAAAACATAAACTATCTTCCTTTAGTGAAAGTACAGAAGAATCGAGTTTCATATCTAGTGCTCCAGTGGAACCCAGCCAGAAAAGGATTTTGAGCTGAAAGAAGCAGACAGTTTCCAGAGGAGATTGTACAAGTGGACCTTCTTCAGACAATTCCAACAATTCTAGAAAACAAAGAGAAGTTTGGAAATTAACTATTGATTATAATTGACAGTAATTAAAATATTTAATATTACCTGTGCATCCTAACAGCAGTTAGTGTTTCCTGAATTATTTTTAGACAGAGATAATAGAACCACATTGCCCTGATGTTTTCTAGCCTTCTGATATTTTTGCATTCTTTAGTGGAATTTCTCACAGATTTCATGTAAACAGAGTGATATTTTTGGAACTGCTCTCTTCTTGTTTACATTCCTTTCTCTAAGGAGGAGTCAGATGACTGACTGTGATTTTGACCAGTGTGGTTGGAGAGGTGGCAACCTCATCCTCCAATCTGTGGTCTTTGTCAGAAAACTATATAACCCCAAGCACAAAAATAAACTGCTCCTTTTGCCTTCTGAATTGGACCGGAGTGAGTCTCGTTCTTTTCGTGTCCTATAGCAACACAACCATACATTCAGATGCTCAGTCACTGACATTTCTTTAGAAAGGAATGCTGCTCTGGCAGTTTGTTTATGTCACCTTGCATTGCATCAGAACTTTGGCTGTTTCAGGCACAATAGCAGCAGGTTCTGTCTGGATTCCAAGTGACTTCTCTCAATGTTTTGTTGTACAGATCTTGTAAGAAACTTGAACAAGGTAAAACATCAGTGAAAAAAAACCCATTTTGAAAGAAACATGGCTCTCTAGCTAAAATAATAAAAATACAAATGCCAAATATTAGAACGGAGGAGGAGATTTTCCAGACGCTGCAGTCTGTGATGAAAACCATGGTGAGGCAGGCTGTCCCTATGCAGCCTGTGGAGGTCCATGGTGGACCAGATACCCACCTGCAGCCCATGGAGGTCCCCAGCAGAGTAGAGATCCAGCTGCAGCCTGTGGGACACCTCACACTAGAGCAGGGGGATGCCCAAAGGAGGCTGTGACCCTGTGGGAAGCTCACCCTGGAGCAGGCTCCTGCAGAACCTGTGGATGCATGGAGAAAGGAGACCACAGTGAACAGGTTTTCTGGCAGAACTTGGGAACCTGCAGGAGACCCACATTGGAGCCATGAGGATCTGGAGCCAGATAAAGGGGCCTACATGGGAGAAGTGCATGGAGGATGGTCTCCCGTGAGAGGTGCCCATGGCAGTAACTGGTGAATGACCTCCCTGTCCTTGTCTTGGCCAATGAGCCTTTGGTTAGATTTTGTCTCCCGTGTCCAGCTGTGGAAGGGGAGTGATAGAGAGGCTTTGGTGAGCACCTGGCATTCAGTCAGTGACCCACTGCATCCATAGGAGCATAGGATCTGTGGTCCATAGCACAATAGGATTCACTAAAGAAATCATGGATCTTTCCATGTTCATTTATTTGGAGTTTTTAAAATGGAAATTTTGGAGATGTAAACCCAAACCAAAAAATTCTATTTTTTTTTTTAGAGGTAGTCCAAATATTAAATAGTTTAACCTGTAGGACATATCAGTTTATTTCCACATTGAAATGAAATTCCTTTAGCTCTTTTTGTTGCAATTTTTGACTTTTAATGACCGATCTGGGCTATTAAGACAACTTTTGGAAAACATGAACCAGCCAACTGCAACACCATCAAATTCATAAATCACATTGCCTTGCCACTGCAAAGTCTGCTCTGCTGCTGCTGTAGCCAGAGAGCATGTAATTTCCAGTAAGCTGCAAAATAATAGGCTTATGTAAAAGACGTAACTGTTGTTTTACTTGAAGAACTTATTTTTTCAGCCTGTCTACCTTTCTTTCTGCCCTCACATAATCAGACCTATGAAGTCAATGAATAATATGCCACTATAAAATATTTTGTAATATTTCTATATTTTAGATGCTTCCAGGAGCAAAGGATGTAATTTTATGAGAATATATTTGCATCTCAACTGTGCAATTTTCAATTCACGTTATAGGAGTACTTTGGAATTGTGCATGTGAATTCATTGCAAGGGTTGCATAACTAAAACCAAATGAGCACTTGGGTGAAAGGTTAGTATCTTGTGAGGACTGGATGTTCAGTTAAGTACTGAAGTACTGTAGAATTGCTTTTTTACCAGTGGGAGATTCTGTATTGAACTTGTATTTCTAACAGGACGCATAACTTTACAGCAAAAATATGACTTCATTCTCAATATACAACAGAAATGCTTATTCAAGTAGGTTGTATAGGTACTCTCAGACAGTGTGAAATCAGAGCTAACAATCCTTCAGACTGAAGAAGCTGGGCCTAAAAGGAGCTTTAAAACAATTCAGCATAAATTGATTTTGAAACATTTTGAGGTAAATTTGAAAGGAGTGCAACATGGATGGAGATACTAACATATATTTAGTTTCAGGGGGCTCACTAATGGTTGAAATGCTGAAGGTACACAAGAAATTAATTATTAAATACATAAGGAAGGACATCATCATAGACCAGCACAGAGTAAAAAAAAGAACAGACTGGCCTGGCTCTAAATGACTTAGTTTGGGTGTTGACTAATACTGTGGTAGTATTCCCATGAGGACCAAGGAGAAATGGGGTAAAATAACTTTAGAAAAACTACGTGAAGAACAGATACTCTTTGACACTCAAACTACTTTATTTAGAAGTACCTAAGCTACTTCTGAACAACCTCAGTCTTGAGAAAGACTAAATTAAATATAAACCAAATATTCTGATTTGCTTATTCTGTTCATTTATATTTTTTTTTCTTTACTGGAATATTTTGCAGTTGTTTGAGATCACATTATGTTGTTAATTTTCTTCCCATTTTTCCATATTTACTTTGAAATTGAGTATTACCTATATGTCTTCCTCCCTTAACTGGTGCTACAGACTGCTACACAATTTTTGTGGCGGAATATTACACAATGAAAATATCATATCTCTTAAGAGACAGACTGAAGTATTTAAAAACCAAAGTCTAAGTGCAGATAGCACATAGAAAAGAGTCACTGTTAGAAGAGATTCTTTGATAATGGTACCCCCTAGATTATGTCTGTACACATGCTTGTGTTTGTACATTGTATAATGTAAGCCTAAAAACTTTTAGAAGTGCAAGAATCAGCAGTTTCCAGGATAAAGATTTTCATGTCTGTTTTGGATAATTTTTGGATATGGACATTACCTTCAGTTATCCATGCTTGTCACACTTGCTTTATAAGTTTCAGATGTTCTCTGCAAATACACCACAGTGTACATATTCAAAATATGCAAAAGGTCCATCATGAGTGCTGTCTACCTAAGTCACATTTCTAGCTGAGGACAGGCTATGGCTGAACTATCCTGCCCTTTTTTTTTTTGGAGAACTAATTTGGAAGGGATATTATTGTAAAAGTTGTAAAGATTTGGAAGTCCTGGCTACAGATGAGATTGATAAGTTCTTAGTCTGTTTCTGTAACTGCTGTCATCTTCCAATGACTTTAGGTTAAGTCTGTGTTTTGAGTGCAAATATATCAACAGTACTAACAGGTAAGCTTATGAAAAAACTATCAGTCTCTTGTTAAAAGGCAGATATGCATATCATGTCACCTGGTTTTAGACACATTTCAGCCATCCAAATTGAGATTCTATTTATAGTCAATGGCAAAAATCCTGACAAACTCTTGTAATCAAAAAAGGTGTACCTCAGGAATATACAAACTATGTCTCTATGGGGCCAGCTGAAGAAAGTCTTTAAAGTAAGAATTACATCACCAACCTATGTATATATTTGCAGTGATCCTGCAGACTGGTAGGCAACCCAAGTCCTTGTCTGTGGGAAGTAATTAACCACAAAAGTTGATATTATCTGCAGAAATGAAAAAAGAAATTAAGTCCCAGAGTCAGCACGTGTATGAACTAATCCTAGACCTCTCCTGCATCTTGACTGATGGAACAGATGGTGAATATTTCATGAGCTCAGGAATTAAGCTTTTACATTCAGGAAAACTGACGCCCTTACATGCTCAAATGTATCTTTTATTTTGTTTATGTTGAAAAAAATGTTTTTTCCCTGTCACATGACAAATTTAGGAGTGAGGAGGCTTCCAACATTTTATTGATGGTCTGTTAAATGGCGTATTTAGGTACATAAGATCATTATATCTCTATATTCTTGTGGTCCCTTATCTCTCTTTCATAGCATCATAGAATCACAGAACTCTTTGGTTTGAAAGGGACCCTAAAGTTCATTTAGTTCCAACCTGCCTGCCATGAACAGAGGCACCTTCCACTAGACTATGTTGCTCAGAGTACCATCAAACCTCCTATTAAACTATTTCAAAGATGGAGTAGCTTCTCTGGGCAACCTGTTCCAGTGTATTCCCATTGTTATTGTAAAAAATATCTTCCTTATATTTAATCTACTTCCTTCAGAACAAATCCATTGTATCTTGTTCTATCACTATAGGTCCTTGTAAAAAGTCTTTCTCCTCCTTTTTTATAATTCCCTTTATATACTGAAAGCTCACAAAATTCTCTCTATGCAGCTTTCTCTTCTCCAAGATGAACAATGCCGACTCTCTCAACCTTTCTTCACAGGAGAGGTTCTGTAGCATTCTGATAATTTTCTGGCTCTCCTCTGAACCCATTCCAAAAGGTATACTTTTTTTTTTTTTTTTTTTTTTTTTTTTTTTTTTTTTTTTACTGGGGACCTCAGCTGGAAGCAGTATTCTAGCTGGGGTTTTATAAGAGTGAGGTAGAGGGGTAGAAGAGCTCAGGGAGGAAGCTAAAGTCCTATTGTCTGGTTATACAGGTTATTACAGAGAAACAGGATATTTTTGTCATGGGTCTGAGCTTGCTGTGGTTTGTAGGTACTACTGAAATACAAATAAATTACAACATGTTGTTGAGTTAACAACATTTTATATTTTGTTCAAGATATTTCATCAACCCAGCTAATGACACATAAAGCAGTGCAACAGTTTTAAGGTATATTTATGCAAGAAATTAGTGGTCTCATTAACATAATCAGTGCAGCCACCTTTTTCTGCAGCAGCTGTGTCACCAGAGTCTCTTTAGTTATACAGATTGCAGCAGCAATAATAGGTAACTGCTGACAAAGAGAAAAGGGCTCATAAAGAATGATGAACCTCTCAGGTTATGCGAGAGTGGTTAGATGCTTAACAGGAAATGTGGATGCCAAATGGGAAGTGAAGTTATGTTCCTGCCTCTTATCTGGTAAAACATCACAGGCAAATGTATCATTTATAGCTTGAACTTCTCTGAACTTTAAAAAAAATTTTCTCTTGACTTCAATATTTTCTTCCCTCTCCTAGCATTAATGTGGATGTTATCATCTAAATAAAAATACATATGTCTGAAGCCTATAATAATAAAGTATATTTGTAAAAATACTTCAAAACCCATCAACAAAAAGAAATAATTTTCAATGGAAATTTTGACCTTAAACTAGTGTCATTTCCTGGCATTGAAGTTTCTTTTTTTAAACTGAAAATGTTTCAGCCTTCTCCTCTTGAGCTTTTAGTTCTGGCTGTTGTCAGAAGACATACTCAGGACAGATACAAGGACATGACTTCTGCATTAAGGAAGCCTGCTTTTGAAGTATAACCACCTTTTTACAAGGTCCAGCTGCTCCCCATTATGTGAGGCTGTTGTTTAGGTTAGGTTATTGAGTCCTTCCCTGTGAGCATTAGGCAGAAGAAAACTCTCTACTGGCTGCTTCCCAAGATAATATTTCACTGTGCCAAAGAGTTGACACAGACCTTATGTGGTGGGATGAGTGGAATCACGACTATCATCACAGTTAATAAGAGTTTTACCATTTTCCTGACTAGACATAACTCTCTCATGAAGAGATTTTGGTGCAATTTGTTCCCTGATACTTTGTAATTTTAAGCAACAATCTGTCTTTTTTCTGCACTTCTTCCTGTGAGGCACACATTTTATTGCACTTAGTAAGTAAAATAATAATCACAAATAATGTTAATGACTACTTTAACATCAGCAGGCTGGCTTAGCCACTCTTGTGAAAAGGACCTGGGTGTGCTTGTGGGCAGCAGGAGCCAGTGGTGCCTTGGCAATGAAGGTGCCAAACAGCTCCTGAGCTAGCAGGACTTGTCAATAGGTCAAATTAAGAAATGTTATTCTCCCTTACTTGGAATTGATCAGGTTTTTCTCTGAAGAAGTAAAAAAATGTAGAGGGACAGTAAACGGCAGCCTTCTACTACCTACTAGTAGGTAGCCAAAGAGATGAAGCCAAGCTTTCTACTAAGGGAAGAAAGAATGAGAGACAGGGAGCATGAATTGAAACAGAAGAGGTCCTGAGAGCCTAGCTAGGAAAAAACAAACCAAGAAAGAAAACTGAGACAAAACAAAATCACCAGCAGATTTAATATACTTTTGTATATGTTGCCTAGAAAATCTGGGTTCTTTGAGTAACTCAAGGCTCTTCTGAAAAAAGTTTCAAATCTCTTGTCTGAATTTAAAGTTGTCTCTGTTTTGAGAAGGAAGGTAGTGGATTGGGTGACTTGTCAAGGCTCCTGCCAGTATGAATGATTCAGTGATTCTAAAGTTTTTATGACTGTTCAGTAAGACCAATTTGACTCAGTAGCATGAAATGTCACATTGTATTGGTACTCTGAATGATTATCAAAATATAAGCTGAAAGAAATCAATGAAAGTTGTACGTGTTTATCTTCAGGAATAGCTGAGTCTAATAAAGCAGCATTTATCAATAAGCTCCAGGCAACATGGCATTTTTAATATAAATGTTTTATCTATTCTGTCACCTTTGCCTGGGATGTTTCAATTGAACTAGAACTGAGAATTTGATTTTCATTTCCTCTTCTCAAAAAGATTACCTATGGCTTCCTTCAAGTTTAAGATCATTTCTTATGGTCTATTTAGATGTAAGGCAACTCATTCTTGACATTATAGAAACTAAATTAAATTTTAGTTGTCAGTAGTCTTTGAAGTGTCAGTTTTCCTAATACCTCCATGTGTTTGTAGAATAAGTTTTTTGATTAATTTTTAAATTCAGAGTAAACCTATATCAATGCCAAATGCTACTGTGGTTTTGTACTTCTATATGCTTATGGTATTCAGATAAATACTTAGCATATTGCAAAACTAAAATCTAGCCTTTTGTTCTTTTATGGACTCTGCATAAAGCAGAGTGAGACACACAAGTTTGCAAGCGCAAAGGGATGAACTAATATCTAGACCCAGCACCCAAGGCCATGCTGTGAGTTGTCACCTATCACATGTGAACTGGGAGATAAATTAACATTGTTTGAAGTTCTTTCTTGAAGCCACACTGAGTCACAGTACCTCACTTTTATGTCCAAGACCTCATCTACTTTGCTCTGAATTTGGGTCTCTGGATGTCCTCTGGACTTGGGTCCTCACTTGCCATACTTGCATCTGTTGATGGACCAGTTACCAACATCTGGCACTGCCTGTTGTGTCCACACCCCATGGGACTGTGCTCCTTATGGGGACGCAGGACAAGCTGGGTTTGACCTGTCCTGCAGCTGCTGGTTCTTGCTTACTTAAGTAACAGGTAAGTTTATATCCTGAGTAGTGTCTGAAAGAGCCCATGGGGCCAGTTCTCAAGTTATCACAGTGTGGATGACTCACGGCTAAACAAATAAAAATAGAACATATTTCTGGTATCAAGAGGTTTCTTCATTTTTTCTATCAGAGACTCTGTCCAATATTTCTGACACTGACTCGTAAGTGAATGTCTAGGAAAAAGTACAGGACAAAGCAAGCAGACAATTACAATTTTTCTGACACAACCTTTTAAAATTTGTGTCTGAAATGCTTGAGACAAAGTTTTCTCTGAAACTCCTCAATGAATTTGTAAAATCAGTTTTTGAACCCACGTAAACTTTTCCTGTTTACCATGTCTTGTTATAATTAACTCTAGATTTCATCTTTGGGTTCCAACCTGCCACAGAAAATATGGTTTGGTTCTTGCCTACTTTTTGAGAAACTGAGAATTAGCAATTTCTCTCCTCCGTACACAACAGACTTTGATACACCCTGTTTTTGACAAACAAGGCCAAAGAATCTGTGTGACTTCTATTTGCACGGAACTCACACCATAGCTGAAGTTATCCCATTTGTTTCCAGTTAAATCCACCACAGTAAACCCACCTTTCCAATAATATTCTTTACTTTCAAAGATTAACTGTCAAATATTTATATCTGTTTTTAATTTAGGTACTGGCATGATGGTGTTTCATATTTTATTCTCTGTCTTGCTGTATTAACTGCACAGTATTTATTTGGGTGTTTTTGCTTACATTTTTGTTTTTCTTTATCGATACTGAACAGCCTTCAAAGAATTCATAACTTTTCTCTTTTGGTTTTCCTAAAGAGGCAATGTCTAGTTCAGAGTACTCTTTCCTCATATACTTAACTCGTAATTTATTGATTGGATGTCATCTTCATTAGAGTGATAACTATTAAGAAATCTTTCTACAGCTTCTCATGGCCATCATCGGATTTTTTAAATTTGTTATTCCCACCATTTGCTAGTCCATTTATGACTTTTGTAAATAAATATACTATTCTGTTCTATGAAATGCTTCTTGAGCCAAGTTTTATGTAAAGATTATTAAAATTTTCCTTAAGATCAGTTTTTATGGGTGAAGGAAAATTAACAACAAGAAGTGGTACAAAGTTAAATGAAGAATAAATGCAGTAAGTCTATAACAGACTGGTTTAATTTGTGTTTTACGCACTAAAGTAAGAGAAGTAAGAGATTAAAATATTTAAAATTATGATAAATGGGCTCATTCACAAAAACACATATGTAATTATCTCCTACCACATGAAGTACTAACAGTCATTGAGATGCTTTTCAAATACAGTATCCAAAGTTAGTAAAAAAACCTATGTTGTTAGTAAAAAAACTTATGATCACGTTCTTAATTTGAACAATTCCCACACACTTTAATAACTAGCAAGTGTTTCCACAAGGGGACATTCAGTATCCTAGTTAAATAGAAGATACTGTTAAAAAATACCTTGAGAATATCTTAATCCTCAAGTGGTCCAATTAGTGTTGTAATTACATGATTAAAGAAAAATAAAACAACTTAGTGAAAATAATCATGATAAATACCTATCCCATTTAAGAGGTTTTGCATTGCTTTATTTCCAGAGTAAACAGAAGATAATGTGAAAGCATGTAAGTGTAGGAAGCTGTGTAGAGAAATTAAATGTCATTTGCAAATGTGGGAAGACAATCCTGTTGTGATAACAGAAGGAAGTGGAGATCAAGTTGGTTTGTACTTAGAGCCAAAAATAGCTTCAGAGAATCACAGACTCATGGAATTAAAGAAAGGCTGGGTTTGAAGGGGACCTTAAAGACCATTTAGTTCCAATTCCCCTGCCATGGGCAGGGATGCCACTTGCTAAATCTGGTTGCTCAGGACCCCATCCAGCCTGTCCTTGAACACTTCCATGGATGGGCCTTCCACATGTTCTCTGGGCAATCTGTTTCTGTGCCTCATTACTCTCTGAGTAATTCATCCTAACATATAATCCAAGCCTCTTTTAGTTTAAGACCATTGCCCCTTGTGCTGCCACTATCTGCCCATGGTAAAATCACTTGTCTTTTTCTTAAGAGCCCACTTTAAGTACTGGAAGACCATAATGAGGTCTCTCAGAGCTTCCTCTTCTCCAGGCTGAAGAAGCCCAGCTCTCTCATCATCATAGAACTGCTCTTGTATTTTAATTGTTTGCAAGATAGAATATCCTTAGTTATCTCTTTCTGGTAATTTTTAGCCATCTTCCTCTAGACTTTTTTTTTTCTCGGACAAGCAAAACAGAGTAGCTGATAACATATATTTCTTACTTTTCTATCTTTGCAATTATGTGGGCTAAAAACAGTTTAACAAGAACATTAAAAACAACTTCATCCATGAATAACATCCAGGGTTTTCATATGTTCAGAATAATGTCTCTTCTTTTGGGGGTTAACATATGATGCAGTACCGATGCATCATCATCTGCCCTGCACTTCTCTGCAATTTGCAACTGCTAGAGCAACCCACAGAGGGGCTGAAGAAAAAACAAGACTTTCTATGTTTCTGAGGCTATCTTAGGAAAATGACTGCTCTGAAAGCTTATTTCTCTTAAAAGATCTTTCATTGAAATTGAAGGGCTTGCTGCTACTCCACCATCAGCTTGAATGCCTCTCCATGTAGGTAGTTACCTACAATAAAGGATGCATTTGTTTACAGTGATATTGCTCTCTATCCTGAGTCACTATCTGGAATGTCTTTGTGATGCAAAGTTTGCTAATACAGATATCTATTCTCCATTTATTTTCACTCTGTCATGAATGTCTCAGGTGAAACCTAAAGAACTAACTTTTTGTTTAGAGATTTTTTTTTTTGTAGTTTATAATTTTTTTTACTTCTTTCTCTCTCAGTTTGTAAATTGCTGTTTCTAAATGTTTTCTTAGACTTTTTAGGTTCATTTAACTGACAATATATAAACATGAAAAACTGTTTATCTTTTCAAACTACAATTAAGAAAGAAAAGCAGGATTTTTCTTTTTTCTTTTTTTCAATTGATGATGCCAAACCTCTCCAAGATAGATTGTGCAGCAGTTTGATTGTTCTTATTACTTATTTTAAACTTATTTTGATTATTAAACACATTGTGAACATGCTGGTAGCCTTTGCTGATAGTATCAGTCCTTATTCTCAGGAGGCATCCAAAACACAACTTTTGGATTTTCGGGTCTCAAGATGATGGAAATCTACTTTCAGCTTCCAAAGACAGAACTGTTTGCACAAAAACTCTTTTAACTCTTTTAATGAGAGATGTCAAAGATGAAAGGATATACATGGTGTTTGCTTCTCATAAAGGTTCAAAATCTCTAACACAGGAGTTGTTTCAAAACAACTTCAGAAAATGGACAGTAAGAAACCTCTGAAAGGGAGCATATCATAGATCAATTTAAAAATAAGCTGGAAAAAGAAATCACCTAAGTTTACTTGTAAAGAAAAACATATCAGAGACATTTTTGCTCTTTTTTTAATCTATGTAATGTGTTTTTATTAAAGTTCACACTTGATTAAAATTACAATGTTAGGTTTGCACATTTAAGCTATAACATTTGGCAGTATGAAAAACATTTGGGCTGATATGAGAATATAAACATTTACAGGCTCATGAGCAGTAGCTTCTGGGAATAAAACCCAAGAACACAAACATCTGAGAGAGAACAATAATATAAATAATATGAAACATAAAAATGTTAAGCCAAATCAGGAATTCAGTTTTAATACCTGAATCTGTTTTTTACTTGGAGACTGATTATTTATTAGAGTAACTTATCTACAGTTGATCTCAGAGACAGTCCAACAATAAATATCATAACATAGACACTTAAGAAATCTTATAGAAAGCTAAGTTTTGCTGTAGAGTTATAAAACTGAGAAAAGGAAAAAGTAAAATAACTACCATTGAAGCTTTTTAAAATCTTTCAAGACCTTCAGTTTCTATCATGCATGAACATGTTGTTCCTTCTACAGAGATAGATTCAAGATTTTCTGGAAAGCAAGGACTCTTTTCACCAGCTTTTGTAGAATTTGATTGGTGGGTGCATTGTGATGCTAAACCCCATGGATTATTGTTGATCCTATGATGTTCCTTCCATGTGAGTATGCTCACTATTCACATACATAGATTTCATAATCCAGATAAACTACTTTCAGTCTAATATCTGTTTGCAAATTGTAAAGTTTGACTGTGCATTAGTGCTTGTGATGTTGGTTTTTTGCCTTTTTAGAGGCTGAATGAACATTTTAAGAGTTTAAGAGTCAAAGGGTAAACAAATTGGAAAAAATCTTTACTCTTGTGTAAAGCTGAGAGTTCTCATAATCATCAAGTCTTTTCAATTATCAACTCTTTTCAATCGCTATGTTTGAACATTCAGTAAAAAATTAATCCCTTTCATAACAATAAATAAAATTTTATTTATACCTGGTACATAAATTTTGTTCCCTCCTCCACAAATCTATTTTAATAAATTTATTCTATTAAATTCATAAATTGTATTTTTATCATTAATTCTTTGCAAACTTCTTCTGTAGCTCTTGCAAAGAACTTCAATAGCATAGATTTTAGAAGTGTCTTAACAGCAAGGCAGACATGTGCCAACTATTATAATCTGCTGACAAAGGTTTTAGCTACCAATTTTGTCCTTTGGAAGCCAAAGATCTGTTTTTTTTGAAGTTATCTCTATACCCACATTGTGCTGGTCAATCTTTGGTTAAAAAAAAAAGGGGAAGAATCACAAACACTTTAACTTGAGCATATTTGAAGTGAGACTTTTAAATTATTATTTTGAAAGAAATATGTTTTATCATTTTTGTTGGGAAACAATATACTTTTTAATAAGCATATGGAACATAAACTCTATTTTTTAATCCAAAACATTTCCAGTTAACCAGCAAAATTACAACAGAGTACAAACTGCTGCAGGAACAGTCATATATGTATATTGGGTATAATTTGTCCTCATATAAACCCATACATTTTTGATCTGCCCTCTTTTTCAAAGCATAAATCACTGAAGACAAAATCTCTACATTTTCTGCTTGGAGCTAGTTCTATTGCATTACATTTCCTACTCAGTCAATGTAACTTTCATATTCCTTTCAATAGGTCTCTCAAGTGAGTAGAAAATATTGTTGATATTATAACACCTGTGTTATACACTGAGCAAAGAATAAAACATTTCTGTGGTTCCCAGCTGCCACTGTAAAAGTGAAACTACTGAGGAAAATATACCTTGGCAACCTGCCTGGCTCAAAAAAATTAAAATATATGAAACATACCAGAGAATCAAAAGGACCAACTGAATAAATGATATTCTTCATAACTGAGATCTTAATGTGTAAGTGATCTTCCAAAAAAATAAAAAAAACCAAACCAGATTTTGTACCAGAACACTTAAAGATCACACAAAAAAGCTAAATAACAGCTCTTTTATGGCACCAAAGGGAGCTTTAAACCTTGATTGCAAATCTCATTTTTTCCACGTATAGGTCTATATGTCATTGCCTTACATGCACAGTGTGCTCTGTTCAGCTGTCCCTTCTGATGAACAGACATGCACAGAACCTCTCTATTTGGTGATGATTCATCTGTGCCATCTCACACAATCTCAATACCACTTTATTTCCTGTGAACAATTTGTCATGTTTGCTCTTAGGTGAACTGTGATTCATGGATGTCAGCAATTCTTTTTCTTCTTTTTCAGTTTAGCACTCCGTTACTTGCACCTTTCAAAAGTGCAGCTATGTCACGGTTTGTTCAGGCAGAGCAGTTTACTGCTGTAGGATGCAGATATACTGGGAAATATGGATCAAGAGTTTTACCTCTTTTCAGAAGAAATAAAGTCCAAGAAAATAGAGAAAAGTGGACTCAGGTTAATAAATTTTCTTTCCTGAAAATCAAGGTTTGTGAGTATGTGATTAGTAGAAGAGCTGTGCTAAAGCTGTTTGCTGGTGCAATTACTTAGGAGGGGAACTTCTATTGAATAAAAAATGAGGTTTTTATTCAATAAAATAAAAACATTTTTAAAGTCAGGAGAATATTATAGTAAAAATGTGTTATTAATCAATCACATCTTTTAGTCTAAATGCTTGTGGTTACTCGTTTGTACAGCCAGAACAGAAAGATGATATTCTGAAAAAATATAAGCTTCCAAGAAATATACAAATAATTGGAATAAAAGTCAATTAATTGTATTTATAAATTTCTTTGCACTCCCCAAGAGACACTAATGGTCATTATTTATTTCTTCTCAGCATTCAGTATCAGATCTCTGGAAAACTGGGATCCCTTTTTTCTCTGCAAAGAAGATTTGAGATCAGGATACGAACAAGATTTTGACTCTAGAAGAATTAAAAATCTTGTTAAATTACCTCTTCTGAGTAATTTTTTCCAGATGAAAAGAGTTTGTGATGCAAATTGACTTTGCATTATATGGTCATTATCCAGTGTGATTGTGGTCATGCTCTAAACAATGAAGGTCTGCCTCTCAACTGAGGTAGTAACTTTTGGACAGGGTATCAGGAAAAAAACTTGTTGTTCTTCTGCAATTACTGTGTACAGATAAGTGCTCATAACATCCTCTCACTGCCCTTAATTAAACTGTTAGTAGATACTGCAGAAGGTTTTGTTTGTGTAATATATATAGCTTACTTAATGGCAGAGAGGAATTGTGCCATAGAAGCACAGTGAGCAGCACAGCATCAATGCTGTTCAGCATTACCTTCAATTGCAGCATTCCATTAGTAATTGCCTGCTTCCTAAGCCCTGGTTAGATCTTACCTCAAAAGTGTCTCCTTGAAATTCACTAAAGAAGATTTTTTTTCTGACTGATTATCATGTTTTGTCTAATGATTGGCCCTGCAGGAAGGCTTTCTAGTATATTCTGGGGGGAGATTTTTTTTTCCTTAATGTACAGCTTAGAACATCCAGACATGAAGATAAAACAACAAGCATTGCCCAATGTGTGTTGATCTGAACAGAGAAGGATTAAAGACTTGAAGCCATAACAAGGAGTGAAACAGGCTGCCTGATCAGAGTCACTTAAGCCTTCTCACTCTGAAGAAAATGTTTAACTTAAATGTTGAAAGTTGCCTACTTTCTTTTGCTGGCTAGACTCACAACTCTTACTGCTCACTCTTTTCTACTATATAGAAGACAAAAATGGAATGCATGTGCTTAGCTCTTCATAATTTAAATGAGAATATGCATGTGAGGGTTTGCTTCAATAACTAAAACAATGTGTTTCTCCCTTTGTTGCAGGCATTAGAACAGTTGAATTGACTTCTTTTGTATAAATGACCTAAAGCAGCTCGTGGATTGAATAAAATATAATACAAAGATGAGTAGGCCTGTAAGAATACTCTGACTATTCAATTTAAATACTCAGAAATCTTTTTAAAAATGATAATTACAGTAAAAGTTATTTCAGTTTTGCAAAGGAGAAACAGAACAAAAATACACAGAAACAGAACAAAGAAAATAGTGCCACTGATAACAACCTATGCATATTTTTTCTTTGGCATATTATGTGAAATGAAACATAAAACGATGAAAAATGACACTTAAAGTAGGATCGTATAATGTGTCTATCTTCTCTTTTCTTTAGAAATTTACACAAAAAGTCATCACATTTGCACTGGGTTGTCTAAATGGTAGCACTGAAGTTGAATCTAAAATATTGAAATATTAAAATATCACTATATATTTTTGAAACTATTCAAGTGATTTTTGACAGAGAAATCTGCATTTAGTGCTGCAATTTTCAGTTACTGTTGCTTGAACTCTTGTACAATTTATTTTCAGGTTTTAGAGAGTCAAGTCATGTATAAACAGTGCTTGCACTTTCTTTGTTTTAATGCTGCTGTCATGCACAATAATAACTCATCACTCATCAACACCTTTAGAAAGAAAATATTTTGCAGACTGCTTGGGACAATTTTATAAAAAATTTCAAACTCCAGAAAAGTCTGAGCTAAGTTCCCAAATGAATTTTAAAAGTAGGGTCTTAGGAAAAATTGATATTTACAAAAGCAAATCTAAGCAACAGATCGTGAATGGTTTTTTTATTCTGAGGTTTTGGTATTTCTTTCTAACTTTGTTGCACCACAGATATTAAGCTTGGTAGCATGAATATCCCAGTGTTTCTACATTTTCAGAATATACAAAGACATCTTACCTATACAGACAGATACACAGCAGAAATAAAATGTAGAAAATATTGAATATTTTGATTTGGGATATGTTTTACTCCAGGATATTAAGTACATCATGATAAATGGGGAAGAGTGAAAGATACAACAAACTGAAAGATAATCACTGAGGTCCAATGAGTTTTACATATGTAATAAAGTTCCTAGGTGACAATGTCATGATGTTTTCATAGACTTTTGAAGGCAAGTGATTTAACATTATTGCTCAAGAAAAAGGATGGATCTGGTAACTGACTATAAAATAAATAGTCACTTTAGTTGGGTTGATATGCAACTTTGTTGCATGAATTATCTCAGTATTTGGGCAATTTCTTTTATTAAGAATTCACAAAATGTCTGTAAGTTTTTGGAGTCTCAGCCCAGTGAGGCTGTTAAGAGCCATGAAGATTGATATAGTAAAGAACTTTGGAGTGCAGAAACTCTAATTGTCCATTGACATTTGAATTAACTGACAAAGGGACCAGGGAGATGAATTATTTCACTACTACTGCTTCAAAGAGGTCCAGGTTCATGATGATCATGAGTGCAGAAACATGACTAATTCATACTGTGACATTTGGCTCCATCTGATATCCAGGGTTCAACTGACAGAAGTGCTGCAGTAGGCTGAATTTAGTACTATTGAGTTATATTCCAATATATATTATGTTAGAACAAGAAACAGAAGGACAACAGGCTTATGACCCAGATCTGTAAAAGTGCAAATATCTCCTCTTTTGCCCTGAATGGTTTCCTGTTTTCAAAAGCCGCATTTTGTGTTATTTATGAAATGTTTGTGCCAAATGTTTGGGCAGATAAGATGTCTCCATCAAAAACAATGTCTTGAGCTGAATTAAGTGGATGAACATCCTGATCTTGTCTCAAATTCAATTCTTCAACACAGCACTGCTATGCAACGCCTCTGTTTTATGGTACCAGCCTCTAGTAAACCCATAAGAAATGCTGAAATTTTCACTCAAGAAGGATACTGATAAGGTAGCAAGGAAGTTGTATTTCTTGTGCCAATTCTATTGTTTCAGTAATTTCTGTCAAATCCAAGATGAATTGAATTTTTCTTTTTGTCCTTTCCTTCAGCTGCTTTCTTTTAAACCATAGTAATCTACTCCATAAAAATCAGTAAATTTATTCTCATCCAAAGACAGAATCGACTTGATCCACAACAATTAACTTTAGTCTGGTTCCAAAGTTAAGCTTGTTTCAAGTGAACTTGGGAATTTGGAGAATCATAAAAATTAAGGTTAGAGGATTAGCAACATTCTTCTTATTTTATCTTTCACACTGAATAAATGACTCATTAAATATTTTGGGCCCTATCACTGCATAGCACTTAAACACCTCACATTTAAGAAAGCCAGAATGTCTAAGATACTGAACTTAAAATCAAATGAATATTTATATTTTACAGAGTGATATGATTATTCACCAGCTTCATTTATGTGTATGCTGAAATGAATATGCAAAATTCAATTTTGGGCAATTGATGTCATAGAATCATAGAATGATTTGGGTTGGAAGGGACCTTAAAGGTCATGTGGGTCCAACCCTCCTGACATAGCAGGGACAGCTTCCACTACAGTAGGTTACTCAGAGCCTCATCCAGCCTGACCTTGAACACTTTCAGAGATGGGACACCCAAAACTTCCCTGGGCAACCAATGCCTCGCCACCCTCACAGAAAAGTATTTCTTACTAATCTCGAACCTCACCCTACTCTCAGTTTGAAGCCATTCCCCCTTCTCCTGTCTCTACATGCCCTTGTAGCAAGTTTTCTTGTAGGCTCTCTTCAGGTACCGGAAGGACACAATTAGGTCACCCTGAAGCTTTCTGTTCTACAGGCTGACCCATCCAATTTTCTCAGTGTTTGTCAGAAAGGTGCTCCATCCCACTAATCAACTCGGTGGCCTTCCTCTGGACTTGCTCCAATAGTTCAATGTCCTTCCCCTGCTGGGGACCCCAGAGATGGATGCAGCTCTAGACTACACACATGAATATATTAATATTAAATAAACCAATTATATTTTATTGCGATACCATATTTCCAAACAGAATTTAGCCAAAGAAAAACTTCTTGATTATTGAGGAAATACATGACAAGACAAAGGTTGATTAAAAGCAGATGTGATGTTTAGCTGGTTGAATAGTAGAAAAGAATATTTATCACATAAAATACAGACCTCAGGATCACATGTAAATTTCCTAAATAAACTGTAGCTGGGAATGGTTTATTTAAAAAATGGGCTAGTATAGCTTTAACTTTGTAGTTTTAAAATATATACTTAAATAGCAATACTTAATAATTTAAAAAATATGTGATTTAAAAAGCATGACCCAGCCTTTTCTGTATTTTGATATCTATTCCATTCTTAGTTCTTCTATGTGAGTTGCTACCACTTTAAAGTGATATGGACCCACTGAACAAAACTATTGAACATCAGTAAAATCACATAGTTGAGGTTTACTATCAACTGTCAAAGAGGGAATGTGGTAAGTTATTTGCATTCTGATCCAGCACTTTCCTGGCAAACTGTCATGAGAACAATGAGGCAGAACGTCTATTGTAAGGATAATTAGAATAATGAAAATATGAAATAATACAGATGTAATTGCCATCCATTATAATTCTTAAAATTAACTTGTAATTTGTCTCATCCTCATTGAGCAGTGTAAAATATTTAAGGAGATGGAAAAAAGAAAAAGAATTCACAGCTATATTTTATACTATTTAGTTGGATTGGCATGAAATTTCTAAACCCATCACTAACCTAAGATGGCACCATGAAATTACTTTTATCAACCTTCTTGTTAATGTCTAATACTGGTATTTACATATATTATATGTAAAAAGCCAGTGTGTGAGCAATGAAATAATTATATAGAGTAATAATATAATAATTATGGGAAAGTTAGAACATTTGAAGATAAAATATTATTTCAATCTGAAAATACGTGCTGTAAATTTAAATGAAAATGTTAATTTCAAGGACATAGCCCTGTGTTTCAGTTTTTCCAAAAATTTTGCTTTGAATTCAACTTTCTGAATTAATTACGTCATGATTCTTTCTGCATAATAATATGTATAATGAAGCTTGATTATAAAATCATGAAAACAGAAGAAATTGAGGCTGAACAAAATTAGAAAAGTTTTTACTCCCACCTCCTTTGCAAATGTTGGGTCAGTTGTATCTGTGCCATTTCTGAACAAACACCTGTACAACCTGCCCTGAGGAAGAGGATCTGAGGGAGTTGCCACAGCCTCCCAAGAAAGGACTGCAGTAGTGCCCAGTCCTCACTGCTGCACATCCCAACATAGACCTTCTCTTCTGTTATTTAATGTCTGATCTGAAATGAGTTTTGAGAGGGGAATAAACTCCTCAAAATCTATGTTTTATATGTATGAACACTGCTACTGTCTTTTCCTTTCTTTAGTCTAAATATACTTAAACCTTTCATCTTTCTTTTAGTGTTTGATTTTTCCAGATCTGCTTTCCCTGAGAAACTCTTTAGTTGAACCACTCCTTTGAACTTGTATTGCCCCACATTTGAAATGCCAAGGATTACCAGCTCTGAATGCAATGAAATCATTGCTTTATACTCAGCATTTCTACTTGTGGACCCAAGAAAACTGTTTGCAAACTATTGCTGCAACCTGTTACTCTAGAAAATCATGTTCTGTGCTGATTTTAAATATCCTGTCTTACGTGGCTACTACTAATGTTATCAAGGGTAACAGGAGGAACATGTTGTGATTTATATTTTAATTTTGCTTGCAATAATTTTTTAGTGGAAATATGCATCCAAAACAGTGTTAATTTTTTCCCCAGGTATTTAATAGATGACATTACAATTTCTTTAGCCTTTTAAAGCAGTAAATGTATCTAGGTAAAGTATTTTAAGAAAATAGGATTTTTCTTTAATTTTAAAGCATACGTACAATAGAGCATATAAGTATAATGCAAAGAAGATAATTTTATTGGTTTCTGTTGAATAATGTTGCTTTATTAATATAATGTCTTTTCAAAGTTGTGAGGAAGGAAAATAAATTTAATTTCATGTTTTGTGGAAAGATTTTGTTATTCAAACAGTGGATATATTAGCTGAAACCTGTAATGTTTTCTAGTACTATTTTAGCTATTTTAATCCAAACCAGAAACCTGTGCTAACCTCTTCCTCTGAGTCAAAACTCCAAAGATTTAATACCAACCTTTGATTGTGTCCCCCTCTTAAATGGTGTAAGAGGCATAGTGCAGTGAGAGAGGCATAAACTAAATAGGTGCATAATTCAAAAACCGTTTGAAAGTACCTGAAGAAAATATTTTGAGTTTGTCTTCACAGTGGTCAAGAAGTAAAATTGCTGCCAGAAAACTTTAAAAGTGGAGGCACTGACAGGGACAGTAACTTTCAGGAGCCATTTCGCTGCAAAAGCCTCATAGTTCATTAAACTAAAATAGCAAGTATTGTGTCAAAAAAAGGAAAACCTCTGGCATTTACATTTAAAGGACAGGGCTTGTAGAATGACTCAGCTACCTCTCCACACCAGACTCATCTATTTTAGTTCTTTGTTTACGACTGACTCATTCATATTCAAACACAGAATAGCAGATCTCAGTTTTTAAATTAAACCATGCAGAGAGGACAAGTGCCTCCAAGCAGCTTCTTTTACACCTGACGTCGTAAGTGGTGTCACAACTGAGCTTTCAGTAGCAGTGACAAAGCACTGTGCACAAGAGGTGGTGGCTGTCTCCTTGGGGACTGCAGCTGATTGTCACCTGACTAATTGAAATTCCTCTGCAATGCCAGCTGCTGCTGGGCTGCTGTGGAGCTGATCGTCCTCTCCACCCGTCGGTCTAGCAGCTCCAGGTTGTCTCAGCCCGTCCAAGCGGAGCAAGCTCCGACAGCCGCGTCCCCCGGGCCCGGTGAGGGCTCCGTGAGTGTCCCCGGTGCCCAGAGCCCGCCTGCCCCTGACAGCCTCACCCGTCTGAGCCTGACTCAGCCTCACCCGGCATCCTCACACAGCTGGGAACTGCTCATCTCGCACACACAATCATGGAATCAACACCCGCAAGGTGCCCACGAAACCTTAGGAGGGCTCACCTAATTAAGCCCCGCATTTTCGTTTATAAATGTCACGCAAGCAGCGGCAGGTGAAGAGCCCAACCTAGAAAATAAAGTGACAGGTTGAAAAGGAGGTTGAAAATGAGTCATCAGCACCGCAGTCTGAGAGTTTGTCTTTTGTTTGTTTTGATTTCATTTCATTGCATTTCCTTTTTATATGACTGCATTCCCTTGCTTGGTGAACTATAAAAAAAAAAGGACGTATTTTGTCTGTTTATACTCTGCTCACTCCAAGATGTTAACTGAGTCATCAATAAGCATTTATCTCAGCACTTCCCAAGCATTAACGGTTCACATTTGTCACAGAAAACAGGAAAGATTTTCTCTTTTCAAAGCTGAGCTGAAGGTTATTCTTGAAAACAGCATTCTGTTTAAACATCAGCATTTCATGGAGATTAGTATTGAAATTTTTGCTTTTTAAAATGGCATCTTAATTTCAACCATCTTGTAAAGAATAGTTTTTGACAATGACGTCAAACCATTTACAAATCTCTAACTTCAGCAACTGTTAATAGGAGTTGTAAACTGACTGTGTCAATGTAAAATCAGCAAATGTCATTGAAAATAGCCGTATTTTCAATTGGATTTTTAGTGTTAATTTATGTGTGTGTTTGTACCTGTGTGTGTGTTTGAAACAGCAGTAATACTGATAAATCAAGGGGAAAGTAAAGATAAAAGAATTGGGACTTGCATAACTCAATATCTCAAATTGATCTAGAGCATACATCCAAACTTCAGATACCAGACCATATCCAGTAACTTCCTCTGCGAGGAGGAAGATGAAAGCTGTGTCCTCATCAAGTTTGTTTGATGCTAACTACAGAGAGTGATATGTTTTTTATGAAATGATCATTGTATATAGTGTTACTGAATATAGTATTGAAATACACATATTTGAAGTTGGAACAAAATTCAGATGTTTACTTACAAAAATTATGTTCTAAAAACCTCTTTCAGTCTCTAATTTTTATTTCTTTTTCCATATATTTTTAAGGCTTTTTTTTTTTCCCTCAGCTGAAAACTTGTTCCATCAGATTTTTAGTGACAAAGGTATAACTTTGCAGGCAGTCTGTTTAATGTTTACCACCCTTATTATTAGCAAGAATTGAATTGTCTCACTGCAATTTAAGCTCTTTTTTTACTTCCCATCTGCCATGAGAGATTATTCTATTACTTTTTGAAAGCATTTCCTGTTCTTGAAGTTAGAGCATCTTCAGTTGGAAGTCATCTCTCTGTGTATTGCATAAAGCAAGACTTTCTTTCTTTCTTTCTTTCTTTCTTTCTTTCTTTCTTTCTTTCTTTCTTTCTTTCTTTCTTTCTCTTTCTCTCTCTCTCTCTTTTTCTCTTTCTTTCTTTCTTTGTCTCTCTCTTTCTCTTTCTCTCTCTCTTTCTCTTTCTTTCTTTCTTTTTTTCTTTCTCTCTCACTCTTTCTTTATTTCTGTTTTTCTCACATTTATTTCTTCTTTTTAATTTTTTTCCCTGTTCATATACATCTGTGTGATGCTTTTTTTATTTCTCAACAGCATGATACTGTTGACTCATGAGCTAAAATATTTTCTGAAGAACTATTAACCAAGCCAGTCATTTCCTGTCCGGTGTTTATGCAGTCAACACTTCCTGAGGACATCTGTGAGCTGTGAACCCTGCTCTACGAACCACCTGCCAGTAAATTATATGTTGTAATGTTCAATACCAATGCCAAAGTACTTTTTGGACCTCTACATAGATTGTGGTTGTGCTTTTTTTTTTTATTTTATTTTTTTAACCTCTCCATATTAACATTGAATTGATTTTTAGACAGTATTATTCTGGACCTAATATTTTGCTGTTTAACAAAATTTGGAAAAGTATAACAAAGTGAGGCAAAGTGAAATGAATGTCTTTCCTACAGATATACAACACATCCAAAGAAGTAATCATGTTTCAAATTCTTACTTTTCTAATAGTCCAGTTTCCATCCTATAAAAAACCATGGTGATTTTACAGATTCATGTGGACAGGACTATTACAACACCAGTGTCCATTCACTAGTAGGTTCTGGTGCACTCTCCTGAAGTGTGTAACACAACTCAGTGGTGAAATAGCTCCAGAACCTCCACTAAAATAGGGTTTTGTAAACTCCTGGGGGTTTTTTTTCTGCATTTTATTTACCATGCAATCATCTTTGTTCTCTGAGAGAGTTCTAGTCAGTCCAGAATTTGGGATGGTATAACTGCCCAGTCACTCTCTGTATATGCAGTGAGACTCAGCAGTATTTTCTGGCTTGTGATCATGAATGTGGAACTGGATCCACTACCATGTGCCAGCTCCATGACAGTAAAGAGTCCTTTGCTAAAAGAAAATCATAAGCAGGAGGAGGCTTATGTGTCTTCAGAGTATTCCAGGTGGAATATCTTCCGCATACCTTCTCCACAGTCTGAGGATACCCACAGCAAACACTCCAGGCTTTCATTTTTCCAATGTGCTGCAGATCAGCTCTTTTTATACTCCTTGTCACTTAAAACCTGGAGAGTATTTCCCTTTTAATGATTTCTTTTGCTCAAGCCTCAGTTTTACACCCAGAAGTTCTTGTGACAGCAGAGAGTTGTACAATACAAGACGAACACTGGCAAAACCCCAAAATAATTGCAACATACAACGTATCTTTTTATCAAGATAGATACAGTACAGGTTGTGACATGGTACCTGAAATGCATGAGCACAAGATAGCACCAAATGCTTTGAGAATACAGGCACAGATGAACCTGGGGTTCTGGACATGTAGCTGCAAATCAGAAATAGTCAATATCTGATCACTAGAGAAAAGCAGTCTTGAAAGCTGGGCAGAGCTGGTTTATAGAGTAATGAAGAGAACAAAATACATACATGCAGCAAATGTAAATCACCCCATATGCTGTCAAAACAAAGGTAGTAACATGGAAGTTAAATGATGAGGGAACAGGTGATGAATTAAAAAAGGAGAGGAAATATAAATACCTCTAGCATTGCACCTGGTTTAAGATGCTATGCCTCATCAATGCCACTATTTATCTGCAGCAATTCTTCTGTTCTGTTTGCCAGACAAAGAACATTGTCTTTTTCACCTGCATGCACTCTATTTTTCTACGTAATTATGTACAGTGTGATCTTTTACACCACAACTTGGTAAAGAAATCAGGAATTTTTAAAAGTTGACCGTGTGTTTTTGCTCCAGTTTTTATACATGACAAGGTGATTGATACCATAGAACTGAATCAGATGGGTGATGCCCTATAGAGAGCTAGATCAATAGATATTTCAATAGATTAATTCTTCCCTTGTATTTTATATTTGTTTACTGGAATGGAGCCCTACTCTGTATAACTGATTAACTTCATTGATTTAATAAAAACTAGAGGGATTTATTAAGTACTATAGACAAGGAGAGAAGTAAAACTCAGATATTGCAAAGATATAATCAACATTTATCAATAAGAAAATATTACTTATTCATTATTAAAAGAACTATCCTCTGTAAATATGTTTTTTAAGGCTGTAAATGGAGAAATTTGTTGGAAAATACAAATCTCTAAAAAACAAAGTTTATAATACTAAAGACAATTTCAAGGATTAATAACTTCCCAAGAACAAGAAATAGATTTTGTTGCATGGATATTAATTTGATATATATCATTATCATGTCCACAAAATTCAATTGAGAATAATAATAAAACCTGAAACCTGAAGTCATTAACTTGATGAAACTCACTCTTTGTGAAATACAGCTCCTGCTGCTTATGAAATTCTTGTGTAAGATTTTGTTACTGTAAATGTCAGTAATTTATGCTGTCAGTGAGAAATCTGGCATGTAATACTTCTCTCAGCTGCCCTCTCAGGAACGTACTGAAATAGATTCAAAGAATCATGCACATTGAAAAAATACCCTTAAAATCATTGACTTTAACCATTAACACTAGCAAGTCCATCACTAAACTGTGCCTTAAATACATAAGATGATATTTTGATACACTTGGTATTAATATGTTTTTAAGATTGGGAGGTGCTATTTGATAATGGCATAGAAATTCTAATATAAATAAAAATTTTCTTCTGTCATAAATAATCTACATACACATATATGCACACATACGCCTCTGCAAAAGAGCAGACATATGCAAGATAGTGATCAGCAATAATGAGAGACTTTGATTCCTCACCTCCTTTCTTTTCTACAGTACTGCATTTCCTAGAAAACCAGATTAAGTGGAAAATGCTAGTATTTCATACTAGCCATGGTCATAGAGTGTTGCAGAGGAATTAAGCATAAGTGAAAGGAAAGTATCACTGAAATGTATTTCTCTGTGTTGCAGGAGACAACGATACAAACTATGATGTTTCAAGCGCCTGAGTGGTCACAGCAATCTGAAAGAACACTTTAATCACTGTACTTGTATTAGCACAAGGCACTGCCTCCAGTACTCACTGGGATCAACCATGGAGCAACAGCAGACCTAAATTGCTCCTATGAAAATTATGAGAGAGGGTAATCTATATGAGAAACCGGTAACAAAATTATTTTTTGGACTGTGAAGCACCCAAAAGAAGTCACCAGTCTTTGAACCAGATCTGATCAGGGTGGGGAATGAGCACAATCCATGATTTAGTAAACAGATAATCTGATGTTTCTCTTTTTTTCTTTCATTATTTTGAGAAGATTGGAGCTCCAGCAAACACAGCTTGAGTGGCACCAGAGTTTCTGAAAAACTTGATAATCAAAACACATAAACTACTCCAAAGACTCTTTTGGTTGCCAAATTAGCTTTAAAACTTCTGCTGAAGTAAGAAGTGATTTTCTAAGGTGAGGAATATTTCTCATTAGAAATATACTGCTTGCATGGCAGACCTGCTTCTGGACTATGACCTGTGAAATGTGACCTCTTCCAACAGGGGCATATCCACCACCCTTCTAAGTCTCTGCATGATTTGCCTCGCACTTAATGTCTCCCACACATCATATTCTCATATCCATGTGTCTGAGCTAACATATATTTAAAATTATTTATATTTAAATTGCGTTAGTTCACTCACTTGTGATTTTTATGTGAAGTACACAAAGTACTGAAATAGTAATGTATCAATTTGAGCCGGTGTGTTTCACAAAACCATTCTCTATCTAGCAATCTGCTATATATTTATTTTTATTATTGAGTTTGTTATTGAGGAGTCATACAAGAAAATACCTAAAAGCCAATTGAAAATTATTGTTACTTTGCATGTATTCATTTTTTATAAGATTATTTATAAAAATGGACATATTCAAATTCACTCAAAACCTTTTTAGATCTTATCAATATTAGTATGTATGGCATTGTAATATGATTTATGAAAAATATGCTGTGTCATTCTGAAGATCCTCAGCTGTTTTCTGTTCAGAGAAACATACCTTGACCTTTAACAAGAGCCAGACTAAAACTGATAAAACCCCAGGAGTACATAATGTTTTGCAACACAAACATTTTATTATTTGAGCCTGCCTATCCCAGTAATTCAATTACACTGTCAGAAAGAAAAGCTCTGTAACCTCCCTATGTTTCAGTCTTTCCACTTCAAGTTGTCCTGACTTTGGCATCATAACAATGGTAAGAGAAATAAATGCTAATGACATGTATGTGACTGTGGCTAGTCTCATTAAACTCTCACAATAACAAAATTTAATACAGCTTGACTAATAATTGGAAAGAATATTACAAAAAAGAATAATAGGACAAGATGTAATGGGTAGACATTGAAAGAGGGGAAAATCAGACTGGATATTTGGAAGAAAATTGGAAGAAATTCTTCACTGTGAGGGTGATAAGACACTGGAACAGGTTGCCCTGGGAGGTTGTGAATGCCTCAACCCTGGAAGTGTTCAAGGCCAGTTTGCACAAGGACTTGAGCAACCTGGTCAAGTGAGAGGTGTCCCTTCCCTTTGCAGGAAATGGGAGTAGATGGCTTTTAAGGTTCCTTCCAAACCTTTACATTTAACCAGTATATGATTTTATGGTATAACTTTTGGCTTAGACACCCAAAGGTGCAGACAAGGCTAAATAATATCTGTAGGGAACTGCCATTTACACAGCTGAAACTAGTTAAAATTGCATGAGCTGCCATCCATTGATTCCCAGGTTTTCTGCCTTTGCTGTTAAAAATCTGTCCAGGTTTGCAGTTATTTTAGTATGTCTGGGAAAAAAAGACTATTATTATACCATTTCTATGTGTTCCTGTATCACTGGAGAGTTGGAGATTTGGAGATGACAATTTTCTTTTTCTTCTCTCATTTTTCATCTTGCTTCCATTCATCTCTATGAGGATACATATGTTCAATCTAATTTTGCTGCCATGTTCTTTTGCTTTTGAATCAATGGTTTATTTTCCCCTTTAAGATGATAAATTTTTTCAAGCACTCTTGTCCCTGAAAAATAATTTGTTCCATGTCAGTTCTGCCTGTGTCCTCAGCTCTTTTTCTACCCTATTGTGCTTCCTTGTGTTTATTTCTCCTCCATTTTCTTTTCCTTTTACATTACTCAGCAGCTTGATAGCCCTGGTTAATTAGTGTTATCAGTACACTACTATTATTCACGATTACCCTCCCATAGGGCACCAGCAACACAACAAAAGTGTTATCCCACCTTTTGTTTTTCTGCTCCTTGTAAAATCAGAAGGAATGGCTTCATAATATCTCTGTCCAGATACTGTTAATCATATTTTGCAGGTTTTGTATGTTTGAGGAGAAATTCCGTCAGCTTTTCGTGAGACGAACATTATTTTGTCTGAATCTTAGGACTCTAAGGACCCAGTTCTGACAGGAATTTTCTTGCTTTCAGATGATAAATTCCCGTTGTATCTAATGGGACTTGAGACCACAGTCCTTGATGCTCATGCATTCATCTCTCTATAACAACTGTTCATATTCACACTGCACAGCCAAAAGCAGTCACCCAATGACTGAAATCCATCAATTCCAGTCATACCAAGAACAGAAAAGTGCATCAGCAGGCATGTCTAACATTGATATCCATGTACATATATGAGTACAATAGGAGACAACAGTAGCAGTTTAGAGGTAAATAACCAGTGGTGCTACAATACTGGCAAGATCAAAACCTATTAATTCTAATCAGGTTTCTGATTCCTTGTATACAAACTTTCAAAGGCCTGATTGCCTATAAGGACACTAATAAATTGGACAGTTATGTGATGCTGCGTTGTAAAGAGACAGTGCAATGTGATTTCACAAATCAAATTTGTCATTAAAATGTAAAAAGAATGAATTTAATGTTTCAGAGGATTTTAGCTGCAAGTGACTACAATTCCAGTTTTGATAGAGATGCACGTTTACAGTCAGCAGGGGTCAGGGAGCTCATATTGCTGTCATGTTATAATTTTTTTCCCTTCCATTTTCATTATTTAGCAGCACAGAAGGCTTGATGACAGTGATCCAATATAAGGAAAAGGGAAGAGTTTTTGGCTATTTAAAGACTAGCAATGAGAATTTACATACTATATAGCAACTCTGATGGAATGATAGAGGAAAAAAATAAATGTTGCAGAAGTAAAATGTAAGGAAGCACCAAAAGGAAGCACAAATCTAGAAACATATTGACTGTTATCACAATTAAAAAGTAAGTTGTTTTCTTTTGAAGGAAAAGGCACGGATTCCTTTTCCAGAATAATAGAATGTTTTATGTCACAGAGATGTCTAGAGATCTCCTAGTCTGACCATCCCCTCACAGAAGCTCCAATTAGATCAGGTTGCTCAGTCACATGTACAGATCTGTTTTTAATTCAGTGATTGAGATGCCACAACAACTTTGAGCAACCTGTTCCAGTGTTTTGACTATCCTTATTGAGAAAAAAATTTCCTTTTGTATTCAGTCAGAATTTCTTTGCTCCAATCTTTTATCTGCTGCCTCTCTTCCTGTCCCTGTGCACCTTGGAGCAGAGGCTGGCTCTGTTTTCTCTTCACCCCTCAGTGGTTGCCTTGTTTTCTTGAGGTTGAATAAACTCAGTTCTCTCCTCCTTTCCTTCCAAATAATGAAACTTCAGTCATCCTCTTGGCTTTCCACTGGACTTGTTCCAATATGACAATGCATTTCTTGTGTGGGAGAAACCACAACTGGACACAATACCCCAGATGGGGTCTCACAAGTGTTCAACATATGGAAAGGTTCACTTCCCTGGAGCTACTGGCAACAGCTTGACTTGTTTGCTAGAAGAGTTCAACTCACTCAACATATACATCAGCTCATTTTCCTTGGCACTGCTTTCTATCTAATTTCTACTGTTCATGTGGTAATTTCATCACCCAAATCATTAATGAAGACACTTTATCACAAAGATTAAAATACAAAAAAGTGTGTTTTTTCACAGATAAAGAAAAATGGAAAAAGAGAAGGGCCTTCATAGGAAACAGAAGTTTCTCTGTATAACAAATAATTCTGAAGCAGGATCTTTACTTGTCCTTTTGTTTATATTGAGAAGCTAAAAGTGTTCAGTCAGCACAGTTCTGATGTGACATGAAAGATAAGAAAGAATCAGTATTATTATTGTGTATAGGTGCTTTAATTTAGGTTAATTTTTTCATGTTGGGCCTTAACAAAATGTATCAAGACTGCAGAGACAACTGATGAAGTTCCAGGTGACTTTCATCTTTACACATACAACCAATGCAATACCAATACTGTTTAGACTATGACAGTAACATCATCCATCATCTTAATCTCCTTATATCACCTTCTGAAGAACATCTTACTGAGGAAAAGAAATGATTTTGTGACAGATCATCAGCTACTGTTTTTATCCAGTATTCCCGCGATTTTGTTTTCCTGCTTCCCAGCTCATTGTGTATAAGGATCTGAAAGATACAGAAATGTCATTTATGTTAGACACCAGTTAATTCCACTTTTTCTCTCAGTATAAAAGCCATTTGTTTTATCTAGTAAAATCAAGCAACTTGGTTTCTATGAGAACCAACGTTTTCAAAACAAAAAAGGGAAAGAAAAAATGTCCTAGTGCAACTCATTCTTGGTAAAAATGAGTTTAAATGTTATACATTTAAGGTTAAATTAAATACTTAAGAAAAAATAATGAAGAATTACCATATCAGCATTTCTTCCCTTTGCATCATTTTCTCACTAATAAGCAGATGCTCTGACCAAGAACTCTAGTTAGAGATTCAGAGGATTACAGGGCACTGGATTTCCCCAATGTGTTTTAGGAAAGCACTAGGTTCCAGTGCTCACTGGGATGTATGATTAGAGTTATATTTCCTAACATGTCTGTATTTTGCTGAGCCATGAAGAGTGATAGTTTTGTATGGTTTTTGTGGAGATGTAAAAAAGAAATTAAAAAAATCCTATTGTCTGTGCTTTTTTTACAGTATAGAGCATTTAAGCAAGTAATTCATTGTAATACATCCTTGAGTTCAGAGTGTTCTAAAATATTATAAAAATAGTAAATTAAAAAAAAAAAACCTAACAACTTCAGCTTCCTATATGTATGTGTGTATATATAAATATATGCATTGGGAGGGAAAGAATGAAAAAGCAAGAAAGTAAAAATAATTATTGTTATTATTTTTTATTTAATTATGTTTGACCTGAGAATATTCTGCTGCATGGGCAAAATCCTAAATATACAACTTAAGCAAATACCCCCCGTTCAGCAAAAGGACAGAAATTATTAGAGTGTATTTTTTAAGTCTTTGTGTTTCAGAAGCTCTAATTCAGTCCATTAGTCTTCTATAAATCATGCTTCTTTGAAGGACTAGAACTTCAAGATGTAATATAGCTGATTTAGCAGCAAAAATGTATGAATAGGATAGTAAAAGCAAAGTCACACAGCTCTACTTCTGTTATGGGAAATATAACCAATGTGGAGAATCTACTTTGCACCTGACTTTTCTGAGTTCTCTTGATTTGTTATAGGTAAACTGTAGTTGCAACTTTTTTTTGTCTTTCTATAGATGGCAATAAAAGTTGAGAAAGACAGAAAGAACCATTTTTTTTTCTCAGAAAATACTTTTATTCTTACTAAGAAAATGAACTGAAAAATTATTTGATTTCAATGATACAAATTAAACCCATGTTTGTTAGCCCTACACTGTGGAGAATATACAGAGGGTGGTGACATGACCTCTAAGATTACCCATGTTCTGCTTCTGAATATAAACACGAATGCCCCTTAGTTATATCCTCTGTATCTTAATACCAAGATCTCCCAGTGGACACTCTTACACAGAGATTTCAAGATTGAAAGTAATAGAGTAAATAAATGCACTAATCCATGTGACACATCATGTCTTTTCTGTAGCAATCAATGACATTCGTGAATGTTCTTCAGGTGCAAATGTTCACGGAAATTTAGTTTCTCTCACTTTCTCTAACAGCTTGCCACCATTTAAAATGCCTATTTATAAGGTATCATTGGTTGTCTTTTTCCACATCTTGTAAGATGCTTTTTGTGGCTAAGCTGGTGTGACACTGAGTAACTCAGACTTCAACCAAATGAAAAGAAGCTGAGCCATTAACAAAAAGCAAATAAATAAATAAATAAATAAAGTGGAAACTCTGAAAAATAAACAAGAGGAAAGAAAGAAATTAGACAAAAATGAAACAGAACCCCAAGCCAAATCTAAGAGCAAAAAATTTACTGTAAATACATATATATCAGTTTCATATTCACTTATTGGAGGTATAAGTGACTTTAAAAACAGTAATAAATAAAAGACAGAACACTTATAAGTCAGAAGCAATTTTTTGAGTAAAAACTCGTAATATTAGTGACATTTAGGAGATAATTATCAAAATTCTCATTAGAAAAATGAGTAGTCTTTCACAAAATTATTATTAAAACATTTCCTTCAGTATAATATTTCTATTAAAAATTTAAGAAAATAAATCATTTGAAAAAGTAAAAAAAGTGATACAGTAATAGTATTTCAACAGCATATTAACAGGCTGTTTAAAGTTTTTGTACTAATAAATTACCTTTCTACTGCAGTTCCAAGGAAAGGGGTTTCAAGCCAGTGTTTAAATGAGTACCTGCAGGTGTTACCTCACCTGGCACCAATAAAGAGGGTTCTTTGCCTCTCAGTAAGTTTGATAAGTGTTTACACAGTGCAGTACTTGTCTTTTTGCTGGTTCATGCACAAATCTTTGATAATCCTGAGATGAACATGAACAAATGATTGCTTCCATGCTTTCTAGACTTTATTTACACAAACCTCTTGTCTGTCTGTGTGGCTGCTGGCCATGGAGAGCACAAAGAGGGCAGCGTCACCTTGTGTGCCCCTGGAGACCAGCCCTCCTGGCTGAGCTCCCCGGAGCTGGCACTCATCCCTGCTGCCCTCAAACACCTCTTCCAGGAGCTGGCATACCTGACAGCATGCAGAGGCTTGCTGGCACCAAGGGCAGAGCAGAGGATGCCACAAGCCCACGGGAGAGGATGCAATTGGGAATAGGAGGATTCTCTGCCTGATTCAGGTGGATTCAGGGCAACAAACTTGTTGGTCTGAGACTAACACTTGTAAGTTTTCACCTGTATGTAATTAAACTGGTGGTGAGCTAAGGGGCTATTTCCATCTGAATACGCTGGGAAAACTTTCAGTGATATGGTTTTGAAAGTGGAGACAACAAATTTTGGAAAATGCCCAGTCTCCCAGTTCAGGGTGCCTGAGATGAGGCAGCTGAAAAATAAGGGTCCTTGGGAGCTCAAGGATGGAGGATTTTGTGATCCTGCTCATGAGAAAAGGGTGTAAACAAGCCAACTAACAAGCAAAAAGAAGGGCAAGAGAGCTTGTAAAAAACAGATGGGAAAGTGAACTTCAAAACTGATTTGTCTTGTTAGCAGGTCTCATGGAAATATCACATTTCTCTGCAAGTTTGATCTCAACAAATTCTGGCAGAATAAGGTTGCAGTAAAAGAGGTTCTAGTGGTTTTTCTAGTAAGCAAGAAAAAGAATTGAAGAATGGAGTTTGGGGAGTTGAACAATGACCTATACTTACTGTGCCATGAAGCTCCATGGTATGTTAGGCAAAATAGTTACCTGAATATTTCTGAACTATCAGTCTATATGCTGCTTATGAGTGCCTGAAAAACCTGGATATTTGTGGCAGAAATTCTGACAAAATTCTGTCAATGCTTTTAAGTTATGTATTGTAGTTAAAGAAAAGTAAGGTGCAGAAAAGCATGCATAATCTGTTTAAATAAGGACAGGACATTACACTGTTCATTCTAGCATCTATCTTAGTTTACCTACTGGAGAGATAATGGAAAAGTAGTGTTATAAAAGTGCATGTATTGATGCCTTTGAAAAACTTTAGCATGCTAGCAAGTGATGAGTGCCATAAAAAGTGCATAAGGAAATTCTTATTCTTTCTTCAAATCATAGTTTGGATACTGGACTACAGAAAAATCCCTAGTCTTAAAAACTTAGTATTAATAAAATACAGCTTTCTATGATGTTAACTGAATGAGAGGCAAGGTGGGAAAATATGTAGGAAAAAAATGTGACCATATAAGGGAAGACTATATCAAAGTGTAAGTACATTAAAATAATTCTGTTTTTATTGCCATATAAATTACATTTCATAACTTCTAAAAACATTTGAGGGTTGAACTAGATCTGTAAAGATCCCTTCCAACCTATGTGGTCTATGATTGTATGACTGTGATAGCACTGCAATGTTGTTTATGTTGTTTCGGATTCAGGCTTTCATGTCCTGAAAACTTTTTGCATTTTTTTGGGAGACCCTAGTAACAGGCATGCTCATCATAACTGAAAGGAGGGTTTAGCTGCTGGTAACACCTACCCATACAGATCCACAGGTCTGCTCTAATAATTTCTCATTTGATATTTTCAGTATTGTTTGCATTGTCACAGATTCATACTAGCTGTTTTGTTTAGAGTTCTTTATGAAGTACAGCAAAAGATTTTAAAAAATCTGGTTTGGGGCTAACTTGGATGTTGGTGAAAAAACAGATTTCACCCACAAAATTGTCAAAGCAGCAGGGGATTTGAAAGGGCTTGAAAGGAAATATGGAAAACCAGCATAGCAGTAACAAATAGAGGATACCAGGCACAGCAATGTCTCAAATTCTACCCTCATTTGAGCCTAGATTACTGAATCTCAGGCCACCTACTATGCAGGGCACTGAAATATCTTTGCAGAATAAATATCTTTTTGAATAGAGCATAATAATGATAGTACTTACTTTTTTTTATATATCATCCAAGAAATGGGAAATTTGGGTTTTTCAAATTAATCATTAACTGCATTCCAGAAAAGTAATTACAGTATGTTCTACAGTATACTAGATATAAATAAAAGAGAATAGGCTATCTGTACAGGTCCTGTATATGACACTCTATAAAAAAGGACTATAAGAGAACAAAAGGAAGTTCTGGATTCTAGGAACTTACTGTTCAGGCATACACAGCAACCTGACTTCAGTTCACGGGTCTTGCAATATTTAATATCTTTACCATTTTATAAAATAGATATATTCAAAGATCACAGAATAATATCTTTATCCCAAAACTATAGCCTCAATACTAAGGGATAAACCTTCCTCAGTGAAAGTATTAGACAAGATCATTGTCTTAGGAAATTTAGTTTTGAATCCTTTCAGTGCCTTAATTTTTTTATCACTTCCTTCCTCAGAGAGAGCAGTAAACCAAAGGCTGTTGTCCAACATATCCAGATCTTTCATCTATCTTGACAAAATCTGCCACATCCCTTGTGCTTTGTGCTGAACTTTTGGGCATGGCTTTTGCTAGGAAAGGGCAGAAAAGATCTGATAAATTGCCCATACAAGAAAAGGCTTTGTCAAGGTGGTTGCTGTTCAGACCAGGATTTTTAAAAGTCACAAACAGATAAGTTCCAGACAGCTCTCATTTTGAAGAGGTAGCATCTTAGTCAATTTTAAGTGCTTTGACAATTAGGCAGTAATTAAAATGTGTAAGTATGGGTGGGTTTTTTTTCCGAATATTATTACAGTTGTGTTCAAAGAATTTTTAGTCAAAAATTTCTGCTCCCAGAACATATTACCATGGTGCTTATGTTGATATGTCTATACCTATCTATATCTATGTCTAAATCTATATCTTTTCTGTCTCTAGCTACTGTAGAATCTGTTTCTATTTCAGTTTTTTTGTCTCTGTCTGTTGTTATTTACATGGAAGTGGGGAATTCATTCACTGACCATGGTTTGGGATATTCTCTCAAAGTTGCATGAGTAGATATTCAAGGCTAAACAAGTCACCCTGCAAATACTTTACATTTAGAAGAGTGAGAAAAGCACCTCCAGAGTTTGATTCATTTGATCCTAAAAAAAGGCATCTAAATTGGAATATATAACTTTCCCATGACCTTTTCTAATATTATTATTCATCCTAGATCTTTAAAGTGCTTCTAAAAACAGGTGACACACACAGAGGCACACACATATGTACATACCACTGACATATAGAGTCACAAACATACTAGAGTTGATTATGTCCAGCCTCTGAATTATTTTTCTTTTAGGTGGAAAAACACTATTACATTTATGCATATAATTATATATGGTCATAACTATATATAGATTGATATAAAGTCTATATATGCAACTGAACTTCTTTTTTGCTTAGTTTTGTTTTGTTTGTGTTATAGCTCATATGTGTGTGCACAGAATACATAAAATCATTGTCAAAACAATGAAAGTAGTCTGAGGTACCTCAGCAGCAACTAATTCCAAACGTGACATTTAAGGGTGAAGTATATAGCAACAGCATTCATTTGGTCTATAGACTGCCAAAATTTTACAGCTACATTATTTCTTCAAACAATAGCATGCCATGCTCATTATATATTGGACAGCATATAAGTTCCTATATTTATATACATATTGCTTCTCCTCAGATTCACACTGTGGAGTAAAGGGACTTCAGCTTATTTTAACTAATATGAATTAAGTTAAAATTCTGACAGTAGTTGAAGTGCAGTTGTGCTTTTCTTGGGTAAGTAAATACATGTTTATTTCTAAAAATATTTTTTTAGTGATAGAGCAAGTTTTATCTATTAGATAAAATGATTTCTAGATCCTTAACATGAAAAAGGCTGGTGACAACAGCTTCTTCAAAGTAGGCTATAAAATTGGTTTTATTTGCTTAATCTTAACTCTGCATAGTGTGCATGTGTCAGAATCACAAAGTTCTACATAACTTTGAAAGCACCTTGTCCTCAAAGTAAAAGAGAATAATATTGGCTTCAATTTTCTTCTATTTTATTTCTGCTTTTCCCATCCAGCAAGCTAGTCAAATAGACCCTGCCGCATGAGTAAAACAGATGACAGAGGAACACATCACACTCAATGTCCTTGGGCACATTTTGTTGACTTTAAATAGTATCTAGCACTTCATGACAGAAAATCATTTCCATTTCAGAACTTTAAAAGCTGAAATAACAGAAGGATAGGTAGGCCTATAGCAGTTCACTAAATACACAGTAAGAAACACTTCAAAATGTGTCCTTGTCTGAAGTATTTTTTGCCTCATTTAATAAGCTGAGAACCTGAATTACAGTTAATAGTAAAATATAACTTTTTTAATTTTAATGGCAAAAAACCTTCTTGTGTTCCCTCTCCTACTGAACTATAGAGTAACATGCTAGCTAGGATTGTTCACATTTTATTGGTCTGACAGAACAAGAATCTGTGACAGCATATTGTTCTAAACCCAACAATTCATTAGTGAATGTGAGTCAGCACCCATGCTATATCAGAGACTTGTGTATATTTGTCTGTTGAGGAAAAAGAAGAATGAAATTTCCATTCCTTTTTTTTTTTCTTTTTAATAAAGTTCTTACACTGCAGTTGTTTTATTCCATCAAAGTTTGGAAGTATATCCTTTCCCATGTGACACATGAAGTATGCTGTAAATTGTTACAGACTGCTATGCCTGTAGCTGGTGTATGACAATTAAACAATTTTCAGTCATTATAAAAATACTTTTTCCTCTTGTTGTCCATTTTCAAATAGAGACTTTAACTCACTTAAATTTAGAAAGTGTCTGCATCCAAGAAAGTCACTTCTGACATCCTACAAAGTCACTGAAGAAAACAGGCTTCTTTAAGGTGTCATCTGATAGATGAGTACATTCAGTACTTTATCACATTAATTTGATTCTAAAGTGTTTTCCTCTTCTTATTGACTATAAAGGAAATTCAGATGTCAGTTTCAGACACAGCAACTGCATTTTAGGTCAGATGAATCCTGTTAAAAATGTCCACTTTCCATCTACAGGGTCAGTCAAAAGGAGCCAGCGGCACCTTTTGGCACCTACCTGGCATTCTCTGCTCTGCCTGCTGATGGAAACTGTGCAAAGCATATGCAGCTTTAGAGTGTCTGTCCTATCACCAGCCAAGACATTCACCAATACTCATGTGACTTGATTTCAATGTTCTGAATCCTCACAGACAGAACAGTTTAAAGCTTTGCCCTTTTTGACTAATGAGCAATGAATTTTCAATGTGCTTTTTCCAGATAAAGCTTAACTTATTATAGATTAGAAACAGTGTCACATGTGTTTGCTTGAAGGGAAAGTCAAATACCAATCAAACGTCATTAATTCTCTAAGATATTATTTCCAAAGAAATGCTACAAAATATTGATCTTTTGGAGAACAATAAATAAATTTTGAGAAAAGTAAGATAATATAATCAAATAAGCAATGAATCATGAAATACTGAGCTGAGCTGCAAAATATCTTTAAAGTCGAGTTTTCCAGACATTTGAACCTTTAAATTAAGTATGTTTATGAAGTAAAATACTTAACATTACATAATTTATTTTGAAGCTACTGTTGCATGTCCTTAAACACAAAGTTAACTATATGCTGACATGCTTTTTGACTAGGTATAATTTATCTATTTGATATGTGGGTAGACTGGAAAAAATATACTTGAAAACATCTAATACAGGACCAAATTTTCTACGGGATCAAAATAAATCTCTATTACAAAGTATCAGGTTTTTAATAAACTATAGCAATAGACATTAAGAGATATTTGGATATTTATAGGTGACCATTGGAGAACAGCTTAAGAAGTTATTTCTCAGTGAAAATGTCATTTCTCTAACTACCATACCTAATCTACTGCAGCATAAAGTAAAATGGATAAAATATAAAATGAAATTATTCTGATTGCAAAATAAACTGGTTTTATTTCTGTTTTGAATAGGTTAAGAATGAGCTGACATTCTGTTACTTTTTATGGAATTAATAGAGATTTAAAAGAAAAGGAATCTAGATATACCAGGTATAAAGGAGATTGATTTTTTAATACTTGGATAGCATTAGATAATTTTCAATGCATGAGAAAACGTGAAAAACAGTGCTACCTCAATGAAGTCACCTCTCCTGCTAAGAACAGCAATCAGGGAAGCATTTAGCCTGTTGTAGATAATACACAATAAAAGTTTATCTCAATTGACAGGACAGTTTCTCTGTACAGAGCATGACTTGACTTTTCCTGTGCTTTGAGCCTCTCCTGTAATAATCTGTGTATAGCTACAATGGTGGAACTCTTCAACCTTAGAATATCAGCCTAAACCTCTCAATTGCAAATTGTTTCATTCTAGCATTAAAGAGATTGGCTGTCAAAAAAAACCTCACTCAAATCTTTATTTCAAATGAAATATAAATAGTCAAGTGTATGGGAAGAAAATCTAGTAAGAATAAAAGACCAAAAATAGTGAAAGATCATATAGTGGTTTGTTTTCTCAACATCCACACTTTTAACCTTCTGAATTCCTGTCACAATACAGACATAGAAGCTTTGCAAAATGATTCTTTCTGTCTGTAGTGGAACCAACAATACTTTGATTACTGCAGGTTTTGTTTCTTTATACTGAGGTTCTGTGTGGATCCTCAAAAGGTTACTGCAGCTTATTCTGTCTTTCAGTGTTGCCTATGGGTGTTAGTGTGTCTCTTCTCAGTATTTAGCCAATAGTTTTAGTAAAATTTGCTGTGATCTAGTCTTTTTCCTTTGTTTCTGTGACTCATATTCTTCTGAAAAAAAAGACTCAGACTAGTCAAAGGTTCAAAAGGGTCTGGTTTTTCAATGTGTTTTGTGGACTTTTTATCTTTGTTTNATTTTTTTTTTTTTTAACAAAGAAGTAAATCGTTGTGTTATTAAAAATGTTTTATTTACTATGTGGGAAGGATAGACACCCAACCCCACTGAAAAATACAGAGAAAAAATACTCACTATTATTACTGATGTTTTAAAGCACCATTACTTTTGTTTAAAGCCTAGTGTGCTGATAGCATAAATGTGCATTTAGAGATCTCATTTCTAGAACCTGCAGAGACTTCTTACTCACTAGTAAAATGTTTTAAGTTACAAAGACAAACACATAATTTCATTTCTAGAATACTTTGACAGTATCTTGAGGTTCACATAATATATTTGATTTTACTTCTGGATGACTCTCTACCAAAGGTGCAATAATATTTACACTATTGCAGGCCTTGGGACCCCTTCCTGTCTGACTTACACATCTTAAGATCAATCCTGAAGCAGTTCTCAATTGATTTTATTTTATAAACAATACCAAAACATTTTAAATTTATAATCAGAGTTCTTTAGAAAATCACTCAGAGCTTGACTCTCCAGAGATATGACCTAGATATAGGTCATAACACATGGCAGAATGGCATGAGTTGCTGGAGCTGTGTACATTGAAGCTGAAAAAATAGGTAAAGAAGGGATGTCTGTCTATCTATCTGAGCCTACTCTTTCCTTCCAAAATAACCATGAAGGAGATGAGGGAATATCCGTACAACAAATGGGATGTTGTATAACCATCTTTCACCTGGATCCCTAACACTGGGGACTTCCTTGGGGGAGGAGGCAGCAGAGTCCCATAAGATTAATGTAACATACATCAGCTGACAGATTCTTTGGTGCTGTACAGCTGTTCTGCATCAGATCGCCAGCAAAAGCTGAATTCATTTAATTAGTGACTTCAGGCTCCATGTAAATGTAAAGATGAAGTGATGTGGTAGAGAAACATTTGGGTGGTCTGTAGACAGCATCTAGACCCCAATTGATAGCAGGAATAACTATGACTCTCTTAGGGCAGGGTTGTGGTTGTAACTGGGCTCAGCTGCAGAGGTCACACCCCCTGTAGTCCCACCAAATACCCCCGGGGTAACTGAGTTGATCTCTGTCCCAGTGATACATAGTCATAATTAATCTCTCCCTTTTGCTTGGACTCACTCACCAGTGATGGCACTAAATAAGACCAAACAAATTTATTGTAACAATTTTGTTGTGTTTGTTTCTTAGAGCCTGGCCCGTGGGTTTTTAGTTGGGCACAGCTCCACAGTTACTGAAGTTACACTGTTGGCTCACACTAACCCCACACTGACTGACTGATTTGGCCAAAGCTGACAAAATTGACAAGCCAATGTATGCATTGAGGGCCACACAGACCGGTCCTTCAGACTGGAATGGCATTCTGGCTACACATGACCACAATCCACAGTGAACTGGTGGAAGACAAAATTGTTTTGATGAGATTGGAGTTCTATAACACTGTGGAAGTTGATATGGAGGGATATTCATCCTTCCATCTGGTGGGAGTGCTTGGTCAGGTATCCCAAGGTACGTGAGGTTCCCACCTCTAAATGTGCCATGGGAAGAAACATCAGCTGTGGTGAGGGAGAGGGTGAGAGCAGCAAGGAAGAACAGGACACTCTCTGTTGCCTGCCTCCCCTACCCTGGTGAGCAGCACTGATCTGGCATCAGAGGACACCAGCAGGGAAGGTCCTGGGCAAAAGTCCATCATGTCCATGCTGTGGAAACCAGACATATTGAGTGCTAGGGCTAACTGATCATTTAAAAAGAAGCCATGGGAGATTTTGTTTCACTTTGCAAAATGTGGGAAAACAATTAGAAAACATCACAGTGTCATCTGCCATTTCTCACAATGTAAAGAGGCTGCAGAAATGGCTCCCACTGGAGAATGGACTTGTGAGGTGTGCAGGAAAACCTTTAAAAAAAGTGGTGTGAGACAGCATAAAAAATTAGTGCAACCTGTTGTAATTAAGTAACTGCTTGTTTTGATAAGAGTTTTATTCCCTAAAATTCTTTTCCTAGACTGAGTAAAGAAAAAATGTTGGTCATTCACAAGAAGAGCCAAATATAAGAGTATCATAAATGGTTGCATTTCAGTAGAACTGATTACACCACTTGGGATATGCGTGAGACAGTTCTGTATCATAATGAACACTTACAGCAAAAGGCTGCTTTTCACATACAGTTCTTAAAATAGCATGATGTTCTTACCTAAAGAAAAGTTGTCATGGCTTAGGAAGTGATTTTTCTCGTTGAAAAACACATTACAGACTATCAGTCCACAAAACAAATAATATTACTTTCACAACATCATTAATAAATTAGTAAACAAATCACTTGATAACTATGAAAACTGAAAAAAAAATTAAGTGATTATTGAAAATTTGCCTCAGCATACACTCTATGTTTTCTCCTTATTCCAACTTATCTGCCAGTTCTTTCTTTGAGAAATAGTTCGTTTAAAGGAACTGATTCAATAATAAAACTAAAATTAAAATCAAGAAAAGATTATCTTGTGTTGGTTTTGGGTTAATGAGTAAATTTTCTTCACAGTGGCTTGCATGGTGTTATGTTTTGGATTTAAACACCCTGAAAACAGGGTTGATAATACAGAGACATTTTTGTTATTGCTGGGCAGGGTTTACATAGAGCCAAGGTCATTTCTGCTTTTTGTGCAGCCACAGTGGCTGTGGGAGTGCGTGGGAAGCTGAGAGGAGACACAACTGTGACAGGCTATCCCAACTGACCAAAGGGACATTCCAGACCATATGGCATCACGCTCAGTACATAAAATGAGGAAAAAGCAGGAAGGGGAGGGTATTTGGAGTAATGGCATTTTCCTTTCCAAGTCACTGTCATGCATGATGGGTCCCCGCTTTCCTGGGGATGGCTGAATGCCTGCCTGACGTGGGAAGTGGTGAAAGAATTCTTAGTTTTGCTTTGTTTGTGTGTGTAGACTTTGTAGACAGCTTTCCTTGTTAAACTGTCTATATGTCAACCCAAAATTTTCTGGATTTTACTCCTCTAATTCTCTCCCCAATCCCACTGCTGCATGAAGCTTGGCTCTGCATGGGATTAAACCATGACACTTTGCTTGATGCTTAGGCTACATCTTGCAATAATAGAGAACAGTCTGCTGTTATTAAATGTTTGTAAGGGTTTCACATTCCTGGGAAATGAAAACTAAATATTGATAGTTTACATCACATTATTCATAGAGTTGATGTGTGGAAACTATTTTTTAAATATTCATACCATCACATGCTGTGTTTTCATTTAATCTTACATGCACCCAAGACTGGCTCAAGTTTCAGTTCATAGTTCTGTGTCATATTAAGCTTAAATAGATTGTAATAGTACACTGTTAATGAAGATGTTGAATATGCATTGTGCACTTACATGTGTTTGTTTTCTTTTATTATAGAGAGTGTGAACTAAAGTAATTCCTTCCCAAAAATCTTGCCTAACTATAGATCCTTGGTCTAAAATTGTAAGAAGGTTTCCTATCCTGAAGGTCCTGTGGGACAGATACGTCAGAAAACATATATGTCTGTCTAACTGTAATTTAACAGTTTCAAAACCAGTTAGAATGAAGTTTATTCACAACAGTCAAGTTGCTGGCTCTAAAAAGAACATTTTGCTCACAAAAAAAGTTTAACAAACAGTGGTTTAAAGAGTGTTCTGGTAGATTCCTTTGTGCCTGAATACAGAGTCAGATATGTACTCAAGTTAACAGATGTCAGATTCATTTGTACAAGGATGTTTTACAAGCATTCCAATGACTCTGCCTAAATTTCCATTTACAATCTTTCTGTTGTGTTGAAGTGGAAATTGAGACATCCAGAGACAAATTTATTCATAGCTATTTTCTTCTTGCAATCTAAAATCCAGACAATACATTCTCAGTTAACAAGTAGCCCAGTTTCCACTGAAGAATCTGGGCTGATTATCTTTCAAAAATATATCTCAATTAGAGAAATTTTATGTTGCAGATGAGTCTCAAAGCTCAGTGGCATAAACCTATCTTCCACAGGTTCGTAAGACACATGACTAAACAATAAAAAATGGACAGAATAATTGTAAGTTTCATAAATAACTTGAACTCAGGTATAAAAATAAAACAAGCTAGCTGTGTGTGAAATGCATTTTTTAAAAATGTGACCTCTAATTATTAGTAAGACCAGCAAATCAAATCAGTTGAAAGTTGTAGCTTGTGCAATTAAAACTGGAAGGGTCATGAAATTTCTTCAAATTTAGGATGTAGATGCATATTAAAAGAGTGTTTGGTATTTCCACTCAAAAAAGGAGGAAGATATTGAACATAAGAGAAAAAGTGAATGACTAACAAAAACTCAGGTGAAGCAAAAATAATGTTACTCAGTTCAGCTTAGTAAAGAAATTTGGATTTTGCCATCTGAGAATAAGTGATTTAGTCAGAAGCTTTCTGACTTCTCTAGTTTGAATAGTCTCACAACAAATAATTAATGTGTAAAGGCTTAACCAATACAAAATGAAATATTTAATCTTGGTTTATCAATCATGACATGTTCCAACATAAATTACTATGGTTTTCTGGGGATTTTTCAGATAGATGAGACCTGCAGCACTTTTTGTATTTGGGCCAGAGGGGAGCATCTATTTTAATTTTTTATGGAAAACATGTAGTGAAGATTGGATTATACTTTAATTAAAAAGCAAAGGAAAAACAACCTGAAAAGAAGACGACAAGGGATTTTGAAGGATCAGTTCAGTCATATTTCACAAGAACAATTTTTAGGACAGATTTATTTAGTATTTTTACCTAAAACATAAAGGACATGACTTGCCTCAGAGAATTTCTGATGAAATAAAGTTGGAAAATGTTGTCTACAAAAAAATAATTAACATATACAGGAGGAACTAACCATTGCGACAACAGGAATTTTAAGATGCAATGCAATTGGTAAACATGCAGGATTATATGCTTCAGGTTTAATAAGATAAACTTCCATGACATCAATCTAGGAACTTATCTATAGAAAAACAGATGACAGGACTTTAGTGCTGCCTGTTGATTACAGAATAATTTCCAGCTGCTAACTTGATGTAGCTGTGAAAAAGAAAAAAAAAAAAAAGGTTTCCAGTGGAGGCAGGAACATATTGATCCTGCTGTAAATTTATGCCAGCTTGGTCTTCTTGTAGAATGCATGTACAGCTCTTGTTACTCATGCTCATGAAAAGAGAACTCCGAATGGAGCAAACACTGGAAGGCCAAGGAAGACACTCAGAAGCTTGAGAGAAGACTAAAGAATGTGGCTTTTTAAATTCAGCTAAGGATGCTAAGAAGTTACCTGATTGTTCAGTATCAAAGTTAATATTAAAAAGTTAATATCAAAATTGTTAATATCAAAGAAATATTTTTAGGTATAAATGTATCTAACAAGAAAAAACTAAATGTAATTGCTAACTGTTATCTATTAGATGTTATACAGGGCTGGTTATGTACACATTAACAGATTATTGAGGCTCTAGGTAAAGTATATCTTAACAGATTATTGAGGGGGAAAAGTAACCCAAAAGCCAACATGCAATTCAATTGCCGTAAAGTGGATTTGGAGAAAGGTATTTGCTTCTAGTTAGATCTATTTACTACTTAGCTGCTACCTATTTATCTAGTTCAAAAGATCATATTGAAACAGTGGCTAAGAAATTAAGGCTGAAACTCTTGATCTGGATTCCTGGGCTGTGTAAATATTGTTGGGAGCTCCAAATGTGCAGACATCTCTATATAAAATAGATTGTAACACATGTTATAAAGAAAGAAAAATTTGGCTTGTCACATTCAGATTCTCATCATTGAACAGTTATGTGACATTTTTAGTAATTTTCCATCATTTTGTCAAAACTTAGCTATATTATTCTAGCCACCTTACCACAGTAAAAGAAACAAGGCTGACTTTTCTGCTGTCCAGTTTAGTTTGGGCTTCTGTAATTCAAGGTCCCTAAATATTAATTATTGACAATGGCAGACCTTGCAGAAAAGTACCACAGCTCTCAAAGTTCTTAATGATCTGTCAGATGTTCAGGAACAGCTTGTTGGGACTGAGAGGAGGCACACAACTTGCCAGTTATGAGACAGAATTCAATATGTTAATGACAGGGATAGTGAGATGAAGTGTCTAGAAAAGCAGGGCACAATTTCACCCACATTTTTCCCAGGTTTTTTTGTTTCTTTGTTTGTTGGGTTTTTTTTTAAGGAATGAATAAATTTAGTTTTTCATGCAGGCTTTTCTCCCACCTCCCTTTCACATGCTGTTATATTAATACTTATCATCACTCATTAGACTGAGACTAATTTTACTGCTTTGTTGCTTCATCACTTTTTATATCAATAGTCCCTTCAGTTACCTCTCTGTCCTCATCTGCACTTCCCATTTGGAGAAAATTAGCACTTCAAGCAGAAAAGCAAAGCTTTATGAACTAGATTTGCACAAATCCGCTGATTTCTGTTTCCACATTTGAAATAAGTTCAGAGCACACATCCAACCCTTTTCTTCCAAATGACAGGAAATATGGATCAAATTGTTAGCAGCCCTTTAAAATAAGCAACTCTGTTATTGCAAATCTTTATTTCTAGCTGTAACACACTTCTCGTCTAGGAAGAAAATTCAAACCCTTGGACATCATTAATATTTGTGTAGTACGATTTTATGGTCCTCATCTTTGAAAAAAATTTGTTGTGCTAAAGATAATAAAAAAAATCAGTTTAAGATTTGAATACATATTTCCACCTGGATGGATACCCTCACCTAGTCCCAAACTGAGTTCTGAATGTTTGGCTGGAGATTTTCATGTGGTGGACAGGAGGAAGCACAAAAAATCTCATTGAATTCCTTTCATCAGAAGGCTTTGAAGAATTCTTAAAGGTAAGAAAACATGCTATTTAGACAGACCTCTTACAATATTTTTATCTGGCTACACATTCTGGCTTTCTTCTAAGAAAGATAATAAAATCAGTTAATCTGTTCTCAGCATTGAGTAAGATAGTTTGGTACTTTCCCACTTAGAGAGAAAAACTGAAATTTAAGACTCTGGGCATTCTGTGACATTACTGATAAACCTTAAAATATATACCTGTCAGCATTTGTGACATACATAATTTGTTCTTATAGGGGGAAACATCACAGGTAAGTTAATGAAATAACAGTCAGAAATACTTATTCTTGAAATATTTTTTAAACTATCAGTGAAGTAAAAGAATTTCTGTTCCTATGAAATCTTGTTTGGGCTTTATATTTTTTGTTTGCTTGTTTTCCAGGAAAAAAAAAATAGAAGGAAGAGTAAATTTTTCAACAAATCTAGTTTCTCACTAGGGAAGTCAATAAAGCTAAAGCTAGAGAAAAGAGAAAGCCATATATATATATATGAAACATAGTTCATAGATAAAACAAATACAAATAATCCAGGTTGTGGTAAAAGGTGATCAGACTTTTTAAATTATATTTTTTAAACTTCCTTATGTAAGCCTTGATGTGATTTACTTTGGGGTTTTTTTGCAGAGCTCTCTATCTTTTCTGCTTTTCTTCCTGGATTTTTTCCCTTGGCTGCCCTCTTTTTTAAGTCCCTTTAAATCCTATTTAAACCAAATACAAAAGCATGTAAGACTGAAGCAAGTTCAGGATAATTTGAGGTTGGAAATAACTCATTCCTGGTTTATGTTCTCTGTTGTATTTACCAGTAGTTACCTGAAACGAGCAATGTTTCTTTCCAGCACCACAACTTATTAAAGCTTTTCTATAATCATATTTCTCACCATGAGAAAGGGTTAATTCATTAGATTTGATCTGATTTTAATTCCTACAGTTAAATAGCATAAACATATATTGACCCATTGCTCTTTTTAGGAAGAAAATGAAAATTGGTTATTACATTCTAATGTCTAGTAAAAGCTATTTAGAACTAAATGCAGGGAGGGTTTTTTTGTTTGTTTTTGTTTGTTTTTGTTTTATTTGTTGGTTGGGTTGGGTTTGTTTTGTTTTGGTTTGGTTTGGGTTTTTTTTGTTTTTTTGTTTGGTTTTTCTTTTAGCTTGGTACTGCTCAAAGTTGCATGTGAATGTATGGTATGAGTACAGAACTCAGAAACACAGCCTCTATTTACCTGTGTTATCTTGTCAGTTTATAGAATAAGGTTCTTCATGAAAGCTGAAGTAGAATCCATGCCTCACAATTGAAATGATCACTCAGCCAGAAAAATATGCAGTGGATACAATAAAACACAGTTTTAAAATTCTTTTATCAAACTGAAAAGTGTATCAGAACCTATTACATAAGTCAGAGGTGTCAGGGTGGGTGGGGTGGAATTAGCAGCTGAATTACATTTAACTAAAACAAACAGAGAAGTTAAAATACTAAATCAAGGTCATATGCATACATCTCATGTAGGTACTACACCAAAAATTTTGTTACAACTATTCAGTCATTTATCAATTATTTTGATATACAAATTATTATCTCCAGAGGTTCAAAATTATTATGATGCTGTGTGTCCTGATCAGTTTAGAAAAGTTGTAATCAAAATAAAGTCAACACACTCAGGAAACTCAAAGGTGGACTAGAAATTCAGCTGCTTTTTAACAGAGTGGTGCTTTTTGATACCAAGAAGTAGTTTTTCAGAGATTAGTGATGTACATGCAGTCAGTTTGGATGCATGAGCTACTGGTTAACAAGCACTTTAGAGAAATCCATTTGATTACTGAATATGTAACCATGTGTCAGTATCTTCTAAAATGCTGGTCTAACTTGCTTACATTGAAAAATCAGTCTTTAGTACCACAGATATCTTTTAGCCCTCAAAAATGGTCAATAGCTGTACATGTAGTCCAATCATTGTGTAAGCCTGAAAGGTGTGAACCAGAGAGATGTGGTTGCATAGGATGACACATTTAGGCAAATGGGTTTACAGTCATTGAGTACATCTCAATAATAGATAAAGAATTCCTTAGCTGCACTTGCATAATTTTGAAAGTTCTTCAGCAAGGTGAAAGTCAGGCTGTGCATTCTTTCTTATTAAGAACCTTGTAACAGATCTTTCTTCAGCTAGGAAAGGAAGGATTTGTTCCATTTGACTTAACTTTGAGTGCCAAATTAGAAATAGAATGGACAGCAAAAATATATAGTGTCTGTGACAGAAGCTTGAAATAAAATCTTTCATTTCATAGTCTGACTATGAGTACAGTGGAAACTTAGGCAAATAACAAATATTGTGACAGTGTTATCAAAAATATTTAAATGACTCAAGGTGGTTTGGTATATTTATATAGGCTATTAAGTCTAGATCAGAAGACTTATCACAAGATCTATCTTACCCTGTGTTCACATAATTTCAATCCTAAAACCAGATATGAATTTTTCTAGACTAAAACCAAACAAAACCAAAGCACACCAAACCAAACCAAGGCAAACCAAAAAAAAAAGTAAAAAAGAGAGTGAAGTTGTCTACTGACTATTAAACAACTGAACAGTTGCTTAGTTTATGAAGGAAATGATTCAGCAGGATGAAGAGAGGAGGGGAGAGAAAAAAAAGTTTGAGCTAAAAAGTTACACTCAAAAATGTATTTTTTTTTATTTTAGAATGTAAGAGTATTTATTGACACTTTCAGGTAAAAGCTTTTAGGAAGCTCTTACAAAAGATGATCTGTGCAACTTAGTGACAAAACTCACCAGTGTGATAGAAAATGCCAGAGTCCTAAAAGTTTTAGTAAATATACAAAACATTGAACTTGGTAACTATGGAGATTTTTTTAATAACTCCTTTGATGTTGTCAATGCAAAATTTATTTCTTTATAATTCTCATTGGAAATCTCACAAGAGATAGGAAGGAGCTTTCCCCTAATGACCATTCAATACTTTGATTATTTTCTTGAAAGTAGAAAAAGGCAAAAGCAACAGGAACAATCTTGTCTGTTGTTCTGGCCCTGAAATTTGGATTCTCAGTATTACTACCTATAGCACAATCAGTTTTATCTTTATTTTGATGTTTCAAATTGTTCCACATTCAAAACCTATTAACCATATTTTACAAAATATTCTCTGGATCAAATTCAAACGGAAAATAGAAAGAAATTAATATTTTTTGCCTGCACAGAAAATTTCTCAATGTTCAAAGATCAAAAATGGAAGAGGAGATTGTCTAATCAGACTATATAATTTGTTACAGAAATCCTGTTGAAACCTTTGATTTCTTACATGATACAGGAGCTTAACAGCCCAATTCTCTCTGTTCCACATGAAATAAGGTCAATATATTTGTATTACACACCTTCTCCTCCTCTTCCTGTTTTTCTCCTTCATTTTTCTTTTCCTTATTTCAGGAGACACAAGAAGTTAACATTCAAGTACTCATATATCAAACTGATGCTGCAATTTCTGCAGCATGTTTGCACAGCATTTGTGATCTTTTCAAAGTTTAATCCAGAGTATTATGTTCTCAGGGAAGGGTGCTTTGAACCGTGAAAGAAAGGTCTAGATATTTGGAATGGCCTGCCTTCTTGAAATGGACAGTCTACACCCATGGAAAAGTAAATGTGATCCACAGCCACTCTGAAAAAAAAATGAGCATAGTTTTGATTTTTTGATTTCAATAAGTTTAGGCAACTAGAAGTTACATGAGTGTACTGTGATTTTCTACACTGGAAAAGATTCAGCACAGCCCTCACATTGCTAAAATGATAATATTTCTTATGATTTCAGGGTATTTGATAGAACTAATACAATCTCAGTGAAATAATATGATTTATTAATCTCTGCATTTGTTGGTGTCTTTTTTCAGAGATCTGTTATTATCTCTGTTGTTGGGCATCTGATATAAATATGTACTAATGCACAGTAATTATAAGATTTAGGCTCACATCAGTGTTATGCCAAGGAAACCATAATGAAATCCAAATTATATAAATTACATAATTAAAAAAAATCAAACAGAAACAGAATAAACCCCAAGACTCCAACAAAAACAGTTCTCACAGAAATGATAATTTCTGGGGGAAAAAATGGAATACAGTGAAAGATGATGTGTAAAAGAACCCCCAAACCAACAATTCTTATTGGCTTTGAATTCAGAGTTCCTTTGTCCCTTTCAAATTCCCAGCCATAATAAATGAATAACACACAGTCCTTTTGAAATCCAGAATATCCAGACATTTCTAGTGCAGTGACATTACGTTTGTGTGAAGGATACTCTTGAGAATGGCTGAACCTCTGGTGAAATACTTCCATTGTGTTATCTGCATTCATTTATGCTCTTGTGAACTATCTGAAATCTGTTTTACAGATATAGAATATATATTTAAAGAGTGTTTACAGAGACCAGAGATAAAAACCCCACAAAATCCCAATGCCAGTCTGTGTTTAAAGGGAGAAAAACACAATGATTCAAAGTTATTTATCACATTATATTGTTCTCAGCTCATATAGAAAGATTTATTGAATAAAGTGCGATAAAAATGACATTCCTTTTGTGGAAAAAAATTATTCTAAAAATATGACAATTCAAAAATCAGGACTTTACTAGACAGTTTCCATTCTTTACACCTGGCCTTTCAAGTTATAGAAACATTGGTTTAAATAAAAATCAATATATATTAAATAAATCCCATATTTATGTAAATTATTAAAAAGAGAAAAATGCATATTAATGTAGTTCAACTTTCTCCTGGTAGTATAGCTGGAGCTTTTAATCTGTAGAAATATCTATATTTTAATAATGGAGTCATTAGCTGAGTTACTTGACCTATGTAATTCCACTCTTGGCAACCCTTTCCAAAATAATGTTGAGGACAGACAAATATCTGATAAATAAGTGCACTAAGCAAGCAACGGTATTCTCCATTTCAAAAGTGTAACTCATCAACCCAACAAACTAAAAATGTTAAAAAGAAGCCAGGCAAAGCAGCTTTCATTCGTCATGCATGAAAGAACTTCTCAATTAGTTTAGTGTAGGTTTTTGTTTGCCAGTTGTACAAAACTGTATGTGTTTCCTGAGAACATTTGTTTTCCTACTGAAAAGCCTTGCTTCCCAAACTATAGACTCTGGAATCAGTATTTTGGAAATTGTTAGGTGGAGCAGAGACTGCAAATTCATCAAAACTAAAGTGTTTGCAGGAGACAGTTCAGTTTTGAGAAAGTTGTGACAGAAAGGAGGCAGGTTTCCAACAGTAATCCATGATGCTAGCTCACACGACTGCCTTTTATGAAGGCTCTTGGTGGACTTCCAGGCTACCAACTCTTCAGTATCCACATGGCATGCTGTTGAGCTGTGAGTCCTGGCTGCCAGGTTGCTGTGTCTAGCCAATGCTTCAAGGCTCTTGGCTTCCTCTCAGCTTGCCTGGGGGAGAGTTGAGAACCTCCCCAAAACTCGCATTTCCAACTCCAGGCACCCAGCTGCTCAGCAGACAAAGCTATGATGGGCTATGATCTGGGTTTACCTTTCCAGGTATACACTCTCACACTTTATAACTTCTAGGATCCTTAACATCCCAGTCAGTAAAGTTTTCTGTATTGGGTTTCATGGCCAGATCTTGATTGTGGGAGTGTCACAGGGGTGGCTTCTGTGAGAAGGTGCCGGAAGCTTCCCACATGTTCAGCAGAGCCAATCCCTGGTAGCTCCAAAAATGGACACTCCTCTGGTCAAGGCTGGTGGTAAAGCCTCAGTGATGACATATTTAGGAAGGAAAAATAATGTTATTGTGCAGATATAATTGTGGCCTGAGAAGAGTGGCGTGAGAACATGTGAGAGGAAGAAGTCCACAGAGGAGGGGGAGGATCTGAGATCCCTCTGCAGGCTGTGGTGCAGCCCATGGTGAGGCAGCTGTGCCCCTGCAGCCCATGGAGGACCACAGGGCTGCAGAGATTCACCTGCAGCCCCTGGAGCAGGCTCAGGCCAGAGCAGGTGGATGCCAAAAAGAGGGCTGTGAAGCCATGGGAAACTCGTGTTGGGTCAAGGGCCTGGAAAGAACCTGCAGATCTGTAGAGAGAGGAGCTTATTCTGGAGAAGGTGGATGTTTTAGACATCACAGAACACCAAAGACATAAAACTGCTTATTGACACAGCTGTACAGCTCAGTACTCCCAGAAATATCTTTCTTGATATTTTCCATTGTCTGAACAATAACTTATGACTTTGACACAACTCTAAGCAACACTGAAATAGCAAGATTGTATTCAGGGTTTTAGAGAAACCAGATTTTCTAATCAACAGCATATTCTTGCTCTGTAGATTGGTTTTGCAATACTGGTCTTTGCCTTAATAATTAAAGACAAAGAAAAAACAAAAAAAAAACTCCAAAAATCAACTTGTGTCCTGTAGTTTCATTAGAATATTGACTTTTAGCTTTCCCAGGTTTATTGATTATTGTTAAGTTCTGTTAAATGTTCTGTGTACCCCTTTCCTCTACCTCACTTTTGGTCATTTGTCAGTCATTAGCTATTACCCCTGAGGCTCTGTCAATCACTCCAAACCTGGCTTGTCGAGTGATTGGCTGGGTGCCAGCCTTACCCCTACCATTGGACCCCAGTTTCACTCACCTCTGTGACCCACCCCCCTTTAAAAAGCAGAGTCAGGGGGTGCCAGGGGGCTCCGCTGGGGATTTCCACCGAGTCAGACCTTGGGCCCTGTTGCTCCCCACCAAGGACCAACAAAGCCTTCAGGTTCCACCCTCGGCTGTGTCACTGTCTCTGTACCTCACCACAGCCGTCTCCAGAGCTGTCTTTGGGCTACAGGAACCCACAGGGATCCCAGAAATGGCGCAGCCATAAATGGGTACCTGCCAATATCACTGCTGCCAGGGTAGCCGGGCATTTGGAAAAAGGCATGCTGGTATAATTGACTTTTCTTTTATTAAACTTAAATTAATAATCCCATTCTTTGGTGTCTTCAGAGGAATATCAATTATGTGGTGATGACACAAAAGCTCCTCTAACTCAAATTTTTTTCATGGCTTTTTTCACTTAATGAACCTATACTCTGTGAAAGCTACATCTGTCTGTTTAAGTAAAAAATAATTTGTCCCTCAAAGCTATACAACAGAAGAAGAATAAAAAGCCCCTCTGATCATTTCCAAATGAATCACTGGAAAAGAAATCAAAGGGAAAGAACAGGCTGGTTTTCTCAAGTTTTGTATGTATGCAGATTTTTCATCTTGTACCTCATTCTACCATAATATCATCTAGTTTCTCAGAGAGTACTTCCAATGTGCTCTCATTCTGTTCTTCAGCCTACTCTACTTTTAAGAAAAAAATTTATTGGGACCTTCTAGTAATCTTTTTCCCTATTTGACTCTTTTATTTCCTCTTACAATGTGATTTCAAATTAGGAATGACAATGGAATCTGAAATATACCTTTCAAAATAATATATTGACCTACCAGATTCAGATCTGTTAGAAAGCTTTCTCTTATTTTCTTTTCTTGATTTTGCATTGTAGTCCACTAGTTACTAGTGTAACACTAGTGCATTAAACACACCTAGTTCTCCTGAATAAGAAATATTAAAACAGAAAACTGAGTGACAATAAAATCCAACTGTTTTTTGCTTATCTTGCATGGCAGTGGCACCATTTGCAAAACAATGAGACAGACCTCTTGCCTGGACTACCTCTAAAGCTGCTGCCTTCTCTGAGAATTTGAGCAATGCTCATGTTCTCATTCACTTTTTTCCATTTTATCTCTTTCCACCTGTCACTTCTGTCAGTGATCTATGGTTAAAAAAATGCTTTGTTCTGAGGAATTTTCAGTGAAGTGTTAACTTCTGTACAGTAAGAAAGAACATTGTGAGGGAGAGAGATCTTTCACTGTTCCATCAAACACTTAAAACCAAGGGATGCCAAAACTGGAGTCAGCTTTAAATCCCTATTTGTTTGAGCCAGGACATTATCAAATCTTATGGAGCCAGTTACCCTTAGAAATTATCAAAGGTTAATGTTATGGAGTTAATAAACTCACTGTGTTATCTGACATATTAGACTAATTTGAGGGCTTTGCATTGTTTTCTCTTGCTCTGCTGAGTAAGCTAGCCCATGACAATGAAAGAATGAAATAGCTTAGTATGAAAGGCAATCTTTTTGCATTTTTTCTCATATTAAAGTACAGAATTCTTTTACTTCTGGCCCCCTCATAATGGCTTCAAAAAAAGGTAATAACATTGGGACTCTGTGTTCTTTCATTTCTACTCCAGATATGATGAGAGGCAAACTGAAGTCTACAAAATTCTTGCAAAAATAGGGGTACCATAATTGTTAGCTTCTTTTTATCTTCAGCTATGAAAGAAACACGCTGGAGAAAGAAAAGAATTTGGTAGACAAAACAAATTAGAAGATACCTAAAATTCATTTCAGGTAAAATTCTGTGCAGCAAGAAACAAAACAGTCACAACTTGCTTGAAAGGAGACGTAGACTCAGCTAAGCCATGGAAAATAGCAAAGACCAGAAACCCCTGCCAGGCCAGAGGGCTCACTTGGTCTGTCTTGCACATGAGGAATTTTCAATTGATATCAGTTATCAACAGCTAGGGAAATAAGGATTTCAAGAGGCTTATCAAGAATTGCTGCTTTTCAGGGTAAAGAGAGTGAATTGTAAATTAATCACAAAGTATAAATTCTACTATACTAATTAGGTAATAGAAAATTTTTATTCAACATTCATTATTATTCTATTCTCATGTATCAAGAAGAATTATTTAGCACCTCCAATTATGCCTCTTAGTTTAAATCTTTGTTAAATCAAGAGCCAGATTTCTTTTTTAAAAAAAATCCATCTGCATGAATATACAATTACATTACAGATTATACAATCTGGGCATTTGTGAGTATCCAGATTTTTCAAAACACCTTAATATTCTTGTTTTTATTAGTAAACAAAGATGTAATAAGAAAGAAAGAAAGAAAGAAACAGAAAAAGAAAAAGAAAGAAAAAAGAAAAAAGGAAAAAGAAAAAAGAAAAAGAAAAAAAGGAAAAAGAAAAAGAAAGAAAAAAAGAAAGAAAACAGAAAGAAAACTTCACAAGTATAATTTGAATCACAATGACTTTTAAATTCAAAATGTTAGGAAACTAATTTATGAGCATTTTTTCTGCATGGCTTCCTCAAAACAGAAGGTTAAAATTATTTTTAGTTGTTCACTTTAACACACACATGCAATAGCTTAGGTCTTTCTATTGCCTTTTGGCTTGAGATGGCCCCTGAATCTTCATACTCTGGCTAAAACGTGAAATATTTCAACTGGACTTTTCAGAGCTTAAATTAAAATATGCTGCCTCAGTTTTTAGAAACCATGTGAACAAATAACCCTTGTGAGAATATTCAACCTTAAAAGCATTAACCCTTAAAGACAACATTGTTCAGATCGATTGACTGATATCAGTATAACTCATTAGTGCACACGTTTTGTGCCTAGTATTATACTGTAATAGATTCCCTGAATATGTTACCAGAAGATAAAGCTATGATATATTCTCCTGCCTAGTCAAAAAACCCCAGTTCTTTATCATTTTCACTACCTCTCTGTGGGGTTCCTGTGGTCTGCTGCTTCTCTTTTTCTGTTATTACAGAAATGCTAAGCAAACAAATAGAGTGACAGCACGTCATGGAAGACCAGAGAAGAATGCAGGTGATAGATATTATCACTTTCTGCTTCTCAGCAAACGATTAAAAAAAGGCAAATTCAATCAGATTTTCTTACTTTAACAGAAGGCAGCTTTTTATATGTTACCATTATCATTATTAATAATACCTTGTTAATTTGCTTGCTTGTCTCTAACATTCAGAAGTGTTCTGTGAATTCATTGTTGGTGCAGTATAATATAGCTATGAAATATTTGTCCCATTTGTTATTTACATCTGTGATTGTTTCTTGCATCATGCACAAAACATTGTATGGATATAAAGGTTGCAATTCTCTAAGTTTCAATTTTTAAGTTGCTATAAGTATAAAAATATCTGAAAATTTTCAAATGTTCATGGAAGAACTGTGTACTGAAGAGATGCATCTAGCTTGACATTAAACAGCTGTGATGTATATACCCAGAGAATAGCTAATTAGAGAGGCTGTTTTTTGTCAAAAAAGAGAAAATAATACTTTTCTTGTGTAATTTATCTAATCTATTTTAGCTATTTATTTTATAATGAGATTAATTTGTTATTCTGATTCATCTCCATTTACAGTAAAGGGAACCATAGATGATCAGCTAAGTTCTAGAAGTCAGCTGTTTCACATCAGGTGAATTTCAGCCTCAAACTCTGATTTCTCTCGTTTCTAACAGGAATGCATCATTTTTTGATGTGAATGGCTTTGAAAAATATAATTCCACTGCTTTACTAAAATCCTCCTATACCCATCATTTTTTATCAGATATGCAACCTGTTTTACTACAGCTGAGGTTTCATTTGCAGCATCTAATCTAGAATCCAAACCACAGTCTTCCTAGCTCAAAATTATCATTGTTTACTCTCGACCTTTTAACAGCACTTACATCTGTGTAGCAGAAACACATCCAGGGTACTCATAGCCAACGTATCCCATAAATTTTCTCCCATCTTTGTGTTTAGACAAAGGCTGCCATGTGAACACAGGCTCCATGTGAAAAGACAGAGAGGGAGAGAAAAGTTTTTTCCATGCTTGTTTTATTTGCCTATTCATCAACCATAAATCTCCCAAACTTACCTTTAGTTACTGTTACACCTTCTGTGGGATAAAATCATTATATTTCCTCTTTAATTTCATACTGAACATCATATAAAACTTACTCTGAATATCCACGTATCTTATGTGAAATATGAGTAATTTTTCTTTGCAAGAAAGCTGGTGGTTGCCTCTTCAGAGACTGGAAAACGAAACTCAGTTACTATCAAAGTGTCTGTGCTGCCTTCATGATGCTGACTCATCAGCTGGCATTATCCAATAGTGAGTGCTTTGGGAGTTAAAATATAAATGGAGAATAAAATAATGGAGGAAACCAGAAAAAATGCAAATTGAAGATTATATTTCATGGGAAGTAATTTCACAGGACTGGAAATGGCTCTATGCTCTAAATCTGTAATAACAACTTTACAGCCATATGCTGTGTTGAATTCATATCTCTCACATCTTGCATTAGGGCTGAAATTTGAGATACTGAAGGCTTGAAATTCGCCTTTTTAAAAAGTCAACCTACTTCCTAAAATTACAATTATATTACTAAGGCTCACAAAGGATTGAGTTAGCTGAATCCTTCTGGAACATGGGGACATGTATATTTCTTAATCCCTGATTACAATTCCTGAATAGTCAGTAAAAGTTTGTAAAGCTCTTCTTCTTTTATGACCAGAAAATACCCAGAGAGTAAGATCTCTACCATTGCCTTAATAAAGTCATAAAATGATGAACAAATAAAACCAGGTCACTGATAATCAAACATAAGAGAAAAAAAATCAAAAAGAAAACAAACCAAACAACAAACATAGTGAGAAAAGGGTGATAAAAAGAGGGAAAGAGATATATAATGTGAAATACTTTGGCTCCTCTAAGAAGTCATGCATAGAAGGAAAGAGAAGGAAGATAAGAAAAGCAGTGTAAGATAGTTATGGAACACCACAAATTAATCACAACAGGGTGCCTAGATAATGCCTTGCAATGTTTTCACTGTGATGTTATATCAATACACGAGTACATAAGGTCATGTCAGGATGACATATTGCAAATATGTTGTAATTCTCTGTGACTATTAATTGTCGTAATCATCTCTTCAGCTCTTCACTTTTGTATACCACTCAGTAAGGTATTCAAAGCAATGAATGTCTTCTAAGATCCTTTAAAATTTCACACTCTGTGTGGTCAATTATTTTTTAGAACACTTTTTACAGAACTAGTTCTGGAATGAATTGCCTTGATGTTTGGGAAAAAAAGCACAGTTCATTTCTTATTTTATAAAGACATGAACACGTGAAAAATTAGGCAAGAATTGACAGAGTAGGGAAAAAGTGCTTGAATGGAGTTTTAAATTTTTTTATCTCAAGGGGCAGCTCTAGGTTAATTAGAGACATTCCTTAGAAAAAAAATAGAATTAATGTCATTAAGCATAGCACATTCTTTTAAAATCTCTTATTCTTGTTTTAATTTGAATTCACAGCCCTAAGAGAAGAAAAGTATTCTTATGAAGCCCACAAGAGAAAGTTCTGATCAAATTTATCCATGAGAATTTTTTGTAACCCATGAGCATTTAGAAATGAAGAAGTATTTAATTTATTTCAACAAAATAAAGTGGCACAGGTCTAAGTGGTGACAGATAATGGAACCATATGCTCAACAGAGTAAGAATAGCTTGGGCAGAGTATTCCTGCCAATGACTTACCCATTCTCTCATTTGCAATGATCTTGGTGGGAAACAGAAGCTGAGTAACATCCAAACTAACAGATGTCTCTCAAGAAGTGGCCTTTTCTATACTTAGCAGATCTGCAGTTGAGAGCACAGTAATCCCTCTGCATCACAGACAAATGTGGCACCTAATCCCCTTTCTTTGCATGGATGTAACAAACGGCACAACCAGTAAATATTCTTTTGTCACTAATTAATAATCTTCAAAATTACATATCATTACTATCCCAGCTTCAGAATGACAGGAAGATTTAGCATTTCCTTGTCTGCAAATTACCGGTTTGCAGTTCTTTGCTTACATTTTCCCTTCCTAGCAGAAGACCTAATCTAGCCATTGCTGTCATAAAATAGGTTTCGCTGATGCAAATTATATCAAGACCAAGTTTTCTATTTTAACAACAGCAGAGCTTTCTAAATTGATACTTAGGCTCCTGAAAAAAGAAAAAAATCCCAACTTTCAAAATTAGCAAGAAAGAAAATCAAAGTCATTATTTAAGAAGTTAAAAAATAGTATGGACAATATGGCTTAGATAACAGATGTACTTGTAAATGTTAATAAAAAGTCATTCTTAAACAGTTTAAGGGTATTTACATGTTTAGCAGAAACAGCTTCCTCTGAATTAGACAATATGTTACATGGCTGGAATACTGGTTTTTACATATAGAGCGAATAAAAGAAGAGAGAAATTAAGTTTGGGGGGGCCCTTCACATACATTCTATCAGAGAATTGATATCTATTTTGTTTTTATAATTCTTTATATGAAAACTTATAATAAACACAAATTTACAGTAGAAAATCCTTAGCAGGAAAAACTACAATGCAAATTACAATGATAATTCCAATCAGCTAGGTTTACCCTTCAGTGTAGGTTCCTAAATCCTTTCAACAGTAATGAAAGTGTTGTACACATATAACTGGGAGAATTCAAACCTTATAATTTATTGATGACTTTTTTAATGGTCTTCAACATTTCTGTAAATTTTATTACGGATGTATAATTATAAAAGCAATTTTCTCTTCAGTAGTAAATACTCCAGTGAAGAAATTCTCTTACATTATGTTGCATTATTATTAGAATAGAAATGCAGCAAATCCAGGCCTGTAATCTGCCAAAGTTGGCTTTAAATATGACTGAAACTGCCATATATTTAATTAACTAACTTGCTGTGGATGTTTTATTTTTTTCCCCTTATTGTTCCCTTTATTTTTACTCATCTGAGAAACATGATTTTTTTTCAGTTTACATACCAAAAGCTGAGGCAAATCATTATCAAATTTCCTTCATACCGATTCTGAATTCATTCAACTATGATACATGATTAAGTGTCTACTTCTCAAAATAATCCTCCATATTTTATGTCACAGCAACTATGACTTTGTTTCATGTGGTAATTAATAGCAATAGGAGTTCCTGTTAGACACAAACTATATTTTGAATGCAGAAATAGAAAATCTGTAAATTGCCTTGTCAAGACTCATAAATCATCTGCCATCCAAAGCGTGCAACTCACGTGCACTGTTTTCCCTTTGTGCTTTGAAACACACTTTGTGTTTCCTAAAAAAAAAATAAGAAAAACATTAGGCATAGCATCCATTTATAGAGTGGATGAAAATTATTGAGGAAGTCATGGACAGTGAAACATCAGACATAAACAAGGACAAGAGAAACTGCAGCTGGCTGAACTGGTTGACTGTCAGGTTTAGCATCAACATACCAGGAGCTCAAGAGAATTTTCATTGACTGGACAATGAACTTTGTCACCATTCAAACTCTGTATGCAACACACACCTAATTACATAGTGACACAGTTTGCATGTCACCATTTTAATTGCACTCCAAGTCCACCATTCTGACAGGCAGAAATTATCAGAATGTGAGAATGTGGTAAGGGCATGCTCATTTATTCTGGAAGAAGAGCTTTACCACAAACTTTAAAAGACATAACATAACTCCCTGTGCCAATTACCAGCCCGTGCTGGATCTCTTCTTTTAAAGGAGGATCTTCAAGATAAAGTTATCTTCAACTGGGCTTTTGGTAATGGCAAGAGCACAGTTAAGACTGAATGGCAAATATGAAAAGCATTGCCACTGAGTGTGAAAACTCAGTTTACATTTTGATCATTCCATTTTATTCTAATTTCAATATAAATCTGCATGATATAAAAACATTAACAATTAATGTTTACTCCGTGCAGGATACCTGGCTGCAGGAAAGGCAGATGGTGAAGAGCAAAGCCTTAGGATAATATTGTGGCACAGGAACTCAGCTGACATCCGATTTTTACCTCAGATCAATGCAAGTGTGAATTAACAACACATAAATCATTGCATGATAATGTAAAACAACAAAACAACTGCTAGTAAAAGAGCAATGAGATGCCAGAGAGGCACCTCAGCCCATTTTCTTTAAGAAATTAATCTTATATCTGCTGGTTGTGTACTTGTCAGTTAGGATATCAAATCACCTCATCCACTCTCTCTTAGCATTCCCTTGCCAGCATTAGGGAGAGCAATCCAGGTGCCTGAGCCAAAGGGTGAAATCATATGCGAATGTCAAAGAGATATTTTTGTTCTGCTGTAAAGAGAACTTCACTGAATTTGTGTAGGGCTGCTCAAAAAGAACATCTCACTATCACAATCATGCAACTTACTGTTTTCTCCTCCCAGACTGAACCTGTTTACCACCTTCATTCCCTCTGAAATAATGGCCAACCTCTGTCTCACTTTTCCCCATTTGTCAAAGTTTTATTGACTTTATATCTTGATTTCATATTTATCAAATAATTGTTCACATAAAAGATTTATGCTTAAAAAATAAAAAAGAATTTGCACAGATTTTCTGAATTGATTCACTGAATGTTCTTAGAACAAGAACCAATAAACACCTGGTCCTCAGGCACACAACTGCTATTACAGGTTACCTTTTAATGAACTGAGTGCAGTTGAACACAACAAAAGATGTAGTTTGTGGCAGGGGATAGCCATCAAGTGAAAAGGGCAACTGGCTTGCAAGCTTGGTTTTGGGTATCAAGGATTTGATGCTGAGCTGACTGGAGTAGAAGGAGGTCTACAGTTGGCAGGAGGGAAGTTGCAGAGTCCACCTGCTCAGTGAGAAATTTTTGCTACTAAAGGACAACCACTCCCACTAAGGGAGCCTGTCTCTAGAAAGGACTCAAAGCTTCCTTTTTTCTGTTATCCAGAAGAGGCTGGAGAAAGACAAGATACAGATTGGACTGCAATGGTGCCTTTTTGGTCTGAACACGAATAAATCCTCAGAGTAATTTTGTTTATAGAGTGACTGTAGATCACCTGTTATGAATCACACAATTTGAGCTCTCCTATACTTAAATATGTAATACTGTAGGATAAGACTTCTATTCTTAAGACAAAGATGTAGACAACTTTAGGAAGTGATTCATCATGTTCTAAAATTAATTTCTGAAATCAGTAATGTAAATAACTCTGTGGAAGCTCATTTCTCTAGGTCAGATGCCTATTTATTTAGCTAAAGCCTGTTAAGAGGAGACTCACCTGAAGAGTATTTTCTTTATATCAGCGCAATAGTATTTATACTAGAACTTCATATTCTGACATATGTTCCTAAGACATAGGTAAGCATAAACTTCAACATGAATGTGAAAGAGAGAGATTGTCAAAAGGAGTGATTAAAAGGAGGCAATTTTATGGGAATAACTAAAAATATGAAAAACTGTAAATAATAGAAAATAACATTTTGCTTGAAGAAAGGTTGTGATTAATAATTACCAAAAAAAAATAAAGTACCTTTTAATGATTTGCAATAATTTCAGCTTATAAGAAAATTACACTTTTTAAAGTGATAAAATTAAGATGCTGAATAGCTTACTTTTTGGTTGCAAAATAGAAAAAAAAGCTTATATAAATACCCTTTACAGGGTTTATCAGGTTTAGCTGCTTTCCTCATAATAGGTAGTCACTCATATTTCATGACTGATTACATTATGATCTTCCCTTCATATTGGCTGGTTCTGTCACTGTGTTATTCATATTAAAATACACCTTAGTGTTTATTGATGACAATGGATTAAGTAGCCATCACTCCATGGTATTGTCATAGATCAGCAGAATTTGAGGATTAACTTATCAGTGGAAAAGATTCCATTGAAAAGAAACCTTGGGAACATATGAATTACAATGAAATTTTAGATCTCATTTTGTACCTAAGAGTTGAAAGCTTGAAGCATTTACAGTTTTTTCTGGTTTTGAATCATTTCTTAATTGGTATTGAACATATTTTCATTACTGTACTCTCTCTGTAATGGAAAAAACTCTGACAAATTTTTAATTTTCACCCTTATTTAGACAGAAAGTACATTTAAAGCATTTGTCATTTTCTATAAGATATAAGTTTCCCGTATTTTAGTGAGAACCAATTAAGATATAAATATTACCTTCTTATATTCATTTGCAATTTATGATTATTACTTTTTCTGAGAAGCAGAGGATAATGTGAAAGAACATAACTGTCATTGCTGATTCTAATTTTCAAGTTCTTTGGCATAAAACACATAAAGACTAATATGTTTATCAAAGTAGCAGCAAATAGTTCTTAATAATGTTGATATATAATAATATATCTTCTTCCATTATACTTGCTTGTTGTCATTGGAGATATTTTAAGTCACATTATTGTCAGTACTTATTTTAGCATAATAAGAATATAAGTAAATACTTGCAATCTGCAATGGGACAATTTACCTTTCTAAGCCCTGCTTTATGTTAGGTGTAAATGTGTAGATGTTTATTACATCAGATTTCTTTTTCTTTGAAAGTGTCTCTTAGAATCTCAGATTCATATTGGCTGCCAATAACACTGTCCAGGGTGTCTCTCATTTATTTATATCTGCAGAGGCATTTCTCTTGACATAAATCTATGGTGAAACAGCATCTGTTTTTCAAAATAAGACCTTACCACTTGATTTTAGTTATCCTAATTGAAGCTTTAGGAGGGAAGGGAAATAAAATATTGAATGACCATGGTATGAGAAAAAAGTATATATATATATATAAGTTCTTTCTTTTATGCTGTATTCTATTATGCAAGTTATTCTATCATGCAAGTTCTATCATGAAAGTTGTGCACAGAGAATTGTGTGCAATTTATATTGCAAATATACTACTGCATTATTTCTTACACTCCAAATATGAAGTTTACTGCAACATGACAATAAGATGACAATGAAAGAAGACTGATATTGTTTTTGCTGCTGTGCCTAAAAACTCTGATCATGAAAAAGGATATGTTATCAGAGACTGAATCTATGTTGAATTAGTATTGTGTAGGTTCAGGTGCTCAAATGAGGCTAGATCAGTGTAATACTGATATTTAAGAGTCTGCATAACAGAAACCAATGGACAACCTGTGCAACACCCTGTGTCTAAGGTCTATTTGAATTATGAGATCCATCTGAATAGTCTATATAAAACTCTATGAACTATGCAGATAAGCATTTACAGGGTTATTGCTCTTATGCTCAAGCATCAATAGGCCATGAATGTCAGGCTTGCACCCATGAGAAAAAATCTCTTGATCATTTGGCTAGGTTGATGCAACCTTCTATGTACAGACACTTTTATTCTCATTTTATTAAATTTATTGACATTGGAAATTACTTTTCTTAATCAAAATCAATGTTAGGAATTCTTTAGCAAAATGAACAGGTATTATGCCTATGGTGTTGCAACAAATACAATTTTAAGGACATAGCAGGTCTTTATTTTTTTTTTTTTT
>VWYP01018589.1:0-18469 GCA_013400435.1 Pycnonotus jocosus | reverse complement strand
TTTTTTTTTTTTTTTTAGATAAGTATAGAGTGTAATTTTACAGATTCAGAAAATACAGCACACAAAGCCAAGTGTTTCTGGAGTGGGTTTGAATGGCCAGATTTTGGTAGTGAAGAGGCTACCAGGGTGGCCTCTGTGAGCAGCTGCCAGAAGCTTCCCCTGTGTCTGACAGTCAATGCCAGCTCCACGACAGAGCTGCCACTGGCCAAGGTCAAGCCTACCAGTGATGGTGGTAGCACCTCTGGGATAACACATTTGAGAAGGGGAAAAAAACCCCTACTGCAATGGCAACAACAACTGCAGCCAGAGAAGAGAGGAGTGAAAATGTGTGAGTTAGAGAGAAACAACTCTAGAGACACCAAGGACAGTGAAAAAAGCGGGGGGAATCTATCACCAGCACCTTGCAGGCCATGGTGAGGCAGCTGTGCCCCTGCAGCCCGAGGAGGAGAGGAGATTCCCTATGCTGTGACAGAGGGACACCAAAGGAGGCCATGGCCCTGTGGGAACATGCTGGAACAGGGTCAAGGCAAGACCTCTGGGCGCAAGGAGAGAGGAGCCCATGCTGGAGCAGGTTTGAGAGCAGGACTTGTGCTCCTGTGGGGGATCCACACTGGACCAGTGTGTAAAGAAGTGTACCCAGGGGAAGAACTCACACAGGAGAAGTTCATTGAGATCTGTCCCCTGTAGGAGGAACACCACTCTGCAGCAGGGGGAGAGTTTGAGGAATCTTTTCCCTAAGAAGAAAGGAACAATAGAGAACATGTGATGAACTGGCCTTAGACCATATTTCCCACCCTCTGCCACTGAGGGGAAGTGATAGAGAAATCAGGAGTAAAGCTCAGCCTGGGAAGAAAGGAGAGGTGAAGTGAAGGTGTTTCAGTTTTCATTACTGTACTCTGAACTGATTGACAATAAATTAAACTAATTTCCCCAAGGTGAGTCCATTCTTCCCCATGCTGGTAATTAGTGAGTGATCTTTCCCTGTCCTGGTCTCAACCCTGTATTTTCTCTCCCCTGTACAGCTCACAAGAGCAGCTTTGGTGGGTGCCTGATATTCAGGCAGGCCAAGCAAACAGTTTCTCTGCACAAATCTTGTTTTTTAACCCAGAATACCTGGTTAAAACAAAGATGTAATTGTAAATTTTCCCCTAAAGTGCATAAGTGGTAAAAGATTATCAGTGGGAAAAAAACCCTAGTGTTAATAAATACAGATAAACCAAAGCAACCAAACTAGTGTTAAACCAATGTTACCCCACCACATTTCCTTATCTAGTTCTCTTCTTTGTTTCTGTTTAAGATTCCCTTTTTTAATCTTAACTAATCTTTTTCACAACTTCTATATTAAAAGAGGGAAAGATTGGCCTATTCCTGAAACCTCCAAATTATTTAATGTATTATTTCCTGATATTTCCTCTAAGTATTATTATATATTGTGTTCCGAGATATTTACCTGTCCATGTGTAGGCTATATTCAGACTTGAAATGATCAATAGAGTACTTGCTTTCATTTTAGCTTCTGATTTTCTTTAGTTAATAAAAAAGATTTTTAAAAAAATCTGGTACCTTTTATAACAAGCCCTTTCTGCACAGAGTTATACTGATTCATCTACATCTGATGAAGCACTGTTTCTCCTATCTATTCAAGCAAACGGACTTTTTCTGAAATAAGGTCTAATTTCTGCAAAATAACTTAGTTTAAAAATTCCTAGCTTTTTTCTCACTTGTTCATTTTTAATTATGTTTTGATGTTCATTGACTCTGTTTATCTAAAGATGTTTTTAATTCTTGAAGCCTTATTTTATCCCTCAGCTTCTTAATGTATTTTAAATAAGTTCTTATGCTTTCCCACTTAAAATTTGCTGTGATTATTTATGAAAAACTTTACCTGTTTATGTTACATTTTTTCTAGTAGCAGACTTTCAGAAGAGATTGGAAAATTGATCCACTGACTTTCTCACATTTTTCCTTCTAATTTTCTAGTGATAAAGGTGTTAGTAAATTATTGTTCTGCACACATCCTTGTCTGAAAGGTTTGTTTATTCTTCTTAGTTGGTTCAATTAAGGTATTAAGTCAAGCAGTGAATGTAGAACAAGAATTTAAGTCTTTCTTTTCTGAAAAGGACAACTAGTTTCTCCTTGTATGAATAATCACCGGCATAGCTTTTCTTTTCAGCCTCAGTATTTGCCATGTCTGAAGTCAATGCAGTGAAATTGCTTATGCTGAGATTAGGACTGCTTTTTTCTGTGCTACCATCTCTACTTAGCAAGAGGAGAAAGCCAGACTTGGCAAGGTTTTGAAGATGTGATATCACCTGTAGGATTTAAAAGCTTTTTATGCAGATCAACAGGAATATTTTCTAATGAATAGTTAATGTATATGCATGTTTGGAGGGGGTGGGTGGGGTTGTTGCTTTGTTTGTTTGAATAAATTGTTTTCTTTGGCTATGAATTTATAAAGTCTCACGGTGGTTGGTGTCAGTTGTATTCTTACAGGTCAATATATGTGTGGTAGGTGGCTTAAATATTTAAAATCAAGAGTTTTGGAGAGTGCATGATAAAGAAAAATGCCAAATAAATAAGATCAGAAGTTTTTAGACCACAAGGCACTTAGATGTGACAAAGTGGTATTTAACAGCTTTTTTTCCTCTCATTATTGGGGAGAAATTTTTCTTTTTCTCTGAGCGGTATTTGTCCAAAGAAAAATGTTTTATTTTTCATAGTCTTTATAACTTTGCTTTTTTTTAATGTGAAGATTTTGAATCAATACAGTACCTCATCTTCTGGCTTCCAACAGTCTGTGGAAATCCAATATGAAATTCATTTAACCATTTCTGGCCCTCCAGCAGTATTCTTACCTTTTTCAATTCCTGTATAAGTGGTGCTCATCACAAAGGTCACACCTTAGCTGCCTGGGCTGTCCAGAGAGGTGGTAGATGCCTCATTCCTGGAAACATTAAAGGTCAGGTTGCATGTGACCTCAGAAAATTAATCTGGTTGAAGATGTTTCTGTTCATTTTGGGGGGGAGGAGTTTAGTACATTACATTTAAACTTCCAACCCAAACTATTCCATGGTTCAACGATTTTTTGTCTGTTCTTCATCAACACTGAACAGATACTCATCACATTGTAACATCACATTCTACTCACCATTCTATTTATATCTTGTTTCATGTCTTTTTCACAAATAATCTAAATTTCTGTGATGGGTTTAGTTTTATGAAGTTGAGACCTCTTGGCTCATGGATTTAAATCCATTGTTGTTAGTCTTATCAACAATACACCAACTATATGTTTTTAAATAATTATTTGTTATTTTCTCAGACCATTGCTTCTTGTGCCTTGGTCCTGTCCTCCTAATCTCACTTTGCAAATGTTGTAGGCCTTGCCCATGTAGTCAAAATGCAAATACTGAAGAATAAATGGGAAAGAATTTCATTAAAAGATCTCCAGCTGTTATCAAGAATAGCTAAATATCAGTCTGGTCATAATTAGTAAAAGTCTAAAATTGGTGGTTTATTCACAATAGTTTACAGTCTCAGAATTTTCAAGATTTCCAAACAGACACCAGAGTGAAAAACCTTCATGCTACCCCAGAAGTTTCTCTTTATGGATTTGACAGTTTTTATAACTAACTTGTCAATCAGAATCTGAACTTTGTTATCTCTTGTTTTGTGCTTGCCTCTCCCAAGGAGTACCTTTGCCTAGATGGTTGTTGTCGCAACACCCTGAAATGAGCAGTGGGAGTAGGTTCCTCACCTTGCTTAAACACGAGACAGGCTAGTAGTTCAAAATGGGACACTTAGCACTACCCTGGAATGGAGCACTCATTGATGGAGTTCTGATAAATCCACCAGGAGCTGTGCTGGACTGGGTAAGGATACCATCTGCTCCCAGCATTTGGTATTTTGTGTTGCTGATTAAATGTTGATGTTGAAAACATAATAAAGTGTCATTAGGTAACTATTCTTCTATGTTATCTCTTTTTTTCAGGGAGCTTGATCATCTCTACCAGGAGGGGCTCTGCTTTTACCTCTCTGCCAATAGCAGCCTCGATAAATATTACTTTTTTCCCCTCTGTTTTAATTTAACATGCTCTTTTATTTTTTCTGAAAAACGTAAATATTCCTTCTTATGTGATTGTTATAAGATGACAGACTGGCTTGGGCTGGGACAGTTAATATACTTCACAGTGGCTATAGGACTCTGGTTTTATTTGTGCTGAAAACTGTTGATAACACAGAATGTTTTGGTTGCTGCTAAGCAGTGTTACACATCATCAAGGCCTTTTCTGCTTCACACACAGCTCCACCCGTGAGGAGGCTGGGGGTGCACAAGAATTTGGGAGGGGGCATAGCTGGGACTGCTGTTCCCCAACTGACCCAAGGGATATTCCCTACCATCTGGCATCATGCTCAGTGATAGAAGCTAGGGGAAGAAGGAGGGATGTTGGCAGTTACAGTGCTGGCCTTCCCAAGTCACCATGATGCTGCCCTGCCCTCCTGGGGGTGCCTGAACCCCTGCCTGCCCTTGGGAAGGGGTGAAGGAATTCCTTGTTTTGCTTTGCTTGTGTGTGAGACTTTTGCATTACCTACTACTTTCTCTTTGTCTCAACCCTTGAGTTTTCTTATTTTTGTCCTGGTTCTCCTCCTCATCTCCATGGGATGAGGTGGAGGTAAGCAGAAAGCAGACACCTGCATGGTACATGTTAACCCACAAGTGGTGATTAACTCCGATACATTAATTGTATTTCTTTCAAATTTTCGTGTATTTCCCTCCTCTTTTTATAATTATTGTTTTATACTTTTTCTTATAATTTTCTTCTCTGAAAGCTGATTTCTATTGATTTAATTTATTTTTACTCTTATTTCATTATGCCATGTCATACATTGGGGTTTTTTCCCTTAAAATTTGATAGATGATAATACATCATGACTTTTATTAGATCTAGTCTAGATCCATGGGGTACTACTCTCTATATAGTTATACCACATAGAATTAGTAGTCAGTGATTCCTGACTAGTTATCTGTGTCTTAATATTTCTTATTTTTTCTGTAAGATGTTCTAGAATCACTCTCATCTCTTCAAAGATTCTGGGAAAAACACTGCCTTTTCATCTCAAAGTACTTATCCATACACTGTACGGGGTTGTTTTGAAAGAAAACTAGAGGCTCACAGTCTGTGAACAGAGATATTTCCTGGGGCAAAATTTTCAATGTAGATTGATTGCTTGAGTTTTAATTTTCCTGCTTTTCTTTTTCCTGAGTACCTTACCATATTTCCAGTTTCCTTTATTTTTGCCTGCATTGGTATCCCTATGTTTGCATAAATCCAGCTATTAATCATAGGAATTAGCTTGATATCTTTTAATCAAAATAAGATAGCTAGAAAAAAGCACCTTAGTTTTCATTTATCATCATCAAGATCTTCATGACGATGCTTGCTATCTGCTTGAATACAGAGCATAAATGAAAAGACATTCTACCATTCAATCCATCTCACTAATTGTATTAATGATTATGTTGTGTTCTAAGAGATCTCTGTAGGGTGTCTATTATGCATCACAGGATGGTATCTGAAAAGACAACAATCAAATAAAAAAGAACAAAACACCAAACATTTGAACCAATTATTTGAAGAAAAATAATGTAAAAAGGGGAAAACAAAAGTAATAGGTAGTTACTAATGCAAGCTTAGGATAAATTTTACTGTCTTGTAAATGAAAGCTACCAAGATTCATAAGATTGATTGATGACCTTCTCTTTAAAATTTAAAAAGCATGATATATTTGGAATATCATCCATTGTATGTCTTTATAGTGAAAAGCATACTAAGAAACTGGTGATTCTCAAAAATCATTATGAAAATTTCTAAAATCAAAGTAATCCTTATGAGTTCAATAGAGTTGTTCTTAAAACTAAAAATTTGAAAAATATGAAGCTAAAACTCATAGCTAATTATAGTATACAACAGACTTTAGGCAATAGGAAAGGTATTTATCACCAGGATAGAGTATTAGAAGAGGAAAGATGAACAAAAATTTGGTAAATGTGGCAATGATGTTGACAGAGATGAGAGATTGAACATCAGAGAGTGGACCTACAATGCATCCTAAAGACAAGAGAAGGCTTGAACCTCTTTTTACTGAAAAAGAACCAGTCAGGAAAAGGCCAAAGATAGAGCAGGATATGGGAGTGGACATGCACAGGAAAAGAATGGAAGCGTCTTAGATGAGCCTATTTTGTGGATCTGAGTGGCAATGTCCATGTTTCTATTACTAGTACAGAATAATACCTAAACAGGAGGTATGGAGATTTTTAAGGAAAAAACAAACTCAGATTCGACCACATTGGGCTCAGCCTGAGGAGAGAACAGTATCATGTCTTCTGATGAAAACAATGTAAGGATCCCAAATGCTGCAGAGTGGTCACACTGAAGTACTGAAGGTAAAGAAAAGGGTTGTCTGCTTCATGAGGCAGAGATCACCTTTTCATTATACTAATATATTGTGCCTAATATATTTGCCTATGGCAAGAGGCATAACACTGCCACAGAATCAATGAAAATATCTATTTGAAATTAAATGAATTTGAATTTAAAGTTCTATGTCTATTTTATATTAGTTTAAATAAAAAGCCTTACGCTTATTTCAAATGTATTGGAGATACTAAAAATGTTTCTTGTAGCCTGTGGTAAAGTCATTAAAGAACATTCTCACAGTTATTGCCTAGTGATTTTATGGAAAATTCAAAATATGCTAATTTCTCTTCTTCCTTTATATTTTTGCTATAAAAGTGCATCAATTTCATTTGTGGTACTGTTTTCACCTTTTGCTACAACTTTTCATAAGACATTGAAATACTGTAACAGAATACCAATATATCAGTACTTATGCACCCACTCATAATGAGTGTTATGTTTTACAGACATTCCTTTGAATTTTCTACTTTGTCTGTAAAGCTTATGTGACGTACTAAGACTTGTTTTGTCACTAAAAACTCTGATCTGGAGTAGAGAAAACCTCCAAGACAAGCAGATGACAGTTTCCATGATGATATGGTAGAATTTCTTTCTTTTCCTTCATTCTGCCTAAAGAGAAGTTTGCACAGGTTACCACAGTGGTTCCTTGTACAACTTCCCTGTCCCACAGGAGACAGCAAAACATTCCAGGAGAAAAGTCTGGCATGTCAGCACAGCTCTTTCCAGCCTCGTGGTGCTCAGTCCAGGGCCAGGGGTTTGGGTTCACTTAGGGTGTCTTTGGTTCTTTGTTTCTCTGTTCTTCAGTTCCCAGCACTATTCTCTCCCTCAGTTCTGCTCTCATGAAGCCCCACTCTGAATCCTGTGTCCAAATCTGGGGCCCCCAGCAGAAGGATTGGACCTGTTGGAACAAGTCCAGAGGAAAACCACCAAGATGATCCGAGGGCTGGAGCACCTGCCCTGTGAGGACAGGCTGAGAGAACTGGGGTAGCTCAGCCTGAAGTGGAGAAATCTCTGGGGAGACCTTACAGCAGCCTTCCAGTACCTAATGGGGGCTACAAGAGAGAGATGGGAAAGGACTTTTTACAAGAGCACATAGTGAATTCCTACAGCTAAGACCTGTATATTTTACTAGAGCTGATCTTCAGCCTTTTGTCATGGAAACCTGGATTTATTACACATAGGACCTGTTTTTAAAGTCATTCCCCAAATTAATATCATCACACCTACCTTGTTATCCAATATATTTTTCACTGAATTTATCAAAACATACATTCTCTCATGTTGTATGGCTGCATTACAGCTCTAAGTTCTGTCATTAAATATAGTTCAAAATGTTTCATATAAATAATGGGAAGAGAAGGATAGGGAACTCGGAAAACCAACTGAAACCTCTGAAGTTTAGTTTTTTTCTGCAGAGATTTCAGATTCTGATAGGTAGATTTTTTCTTATTTTCCATCTTGGGTAATTTCACATGACAGGATCACCATAGCATAGATAATACAGACAAATTTGGGGAGTTCAAACCTGCCTATAGAATGTGTTCTCTTAACACAATGGTTTTTTTTATTCAGTGAGGATAAATTTCAGTGCAATGTTGTGAAAAATAGTTGTATTATTTGAAGAAGAAATTAAAAAAAACATACCATACAATAACAATGAAGGATGTACAAAGATAAATTCAAGGCTGTAGGAATAGTTATTTGTTTGCAGTATGTTGAGTTTATGCCTTCTTTTTTTTTTTCCTTGCTTATTTTAGTTCCTGCTCAATGTTTACTTTCAATTATTGTTTCCTACAGGAGGCCAGCTTAGCCCTGACTATAACTTTGCTGGAATAAATTGAATAATCAGTTTGAAGGGAAAGAAATTTTAGACCCAACCTTTTTTCCTCTTCAGAGGCTTCAGAGGAGTGAACTAGAGTTTAAAAATCAGCGAAATAACATTTAAATCTGCTGTGATTACCATTTGGAATCTACCTAGATGGAGAGATATGTCTTTCATCTGCATTGATGAACTGTGTAACTGTCAAACAACAGTTGGTTTGTGCTTAAAGAACTGAAAAATCAAACATGCATACAAAATATGTGATATGCCCAAATTACAGAGGAAAGCAGGGATAGGGATCCTGAATGAAAACCTTTTCCCTAATGCAACACCTTACTTGAACAAATTAACTAAAATGATAGTTGTGCCTATTCACTTTAGTACTCTTCTTCCTGTCTTCATACATTAGCTGTCATGAATAATTTCTGTTTATTGTAATATATTAAAACATTTTTATAGAAACATATATATGCAAATATATAAGCATAATATAGGCAAAAAAAGTATCTGACTGTAATTGAATAGACAGTGCTCTCTGATTTTTCTACCCATAAATTTCTGGTGTTTACTAACTGACTTCAGTTATAAAGTTATATTAATATTTTCAATACAGAAAGCATGGTTCTGCATTTGATTTATCTTATTAATGTACCCGTAAAAATTAGTGTTTCTTGGATTTGGATGGGTCTTTTTTCACTTTGATTACTCTAGGTCTCAGTTTCTTTCAGGCAAATCTAAAATTAACACAAATTATTACTTGCATCTATGATGAATGGAAGGAGTGGTTTTATACTATGTTAATAAAATAATCAGGACTGATTGTACTGAGGTCATTGCAGTTCATAGTGTTGTAAAGGGATCATGAAACCAAGTTAAATGTAACTGATTTGTTTCATTGTATTAAAGTATTGCAACACAGAAAAAATATAGTACTTTTGACAATGGGAAGTTAGCTTCTTTGCCAGCAGCCAAATTTTAGTCACAACTTTTCTAAATTAGCATCCTTGTATACAGTATTAACAGTCTACCTTTTTTATTGACAGTGTTTTCTCAGTGAATTAAAGTTATATAACATCCAAAATTATGTGGTGTACGTGTGAGTTATTTGCTGTAGCCTGTTAAATTACAGCTCTTCTATTTGGCATGTCTTATTAAAGATTAATAGTAGAGAATTCTTTCTTTTTAGACTTCAGTTCAGTAGTTAAATCATGCAAAAAAATATTTTTAAGTAAAGGTAGCATACCACTTCACATATATTTTTAGTTCAGAGTATGTTCTTGAATGAAAGGTGAATTAATTATTCATATGATCCTGATGTAAGATTACTTCTATTTTCTATCATGGAGATGAACTAGTTCATGGTTTGTAATGCCAGTTTCATTTTGTCTGAGCTTTCCCTGCTTGCCTATTTTCTTTCCACTCACTGTTGCAAGATTAATTCTCAAGCAAATTTGTGATTCATGAACCTCTATGAAGTCCAAGACTATGAGAGTACAAATTCCTCCAAGTAGCATATAACTCAGATTACATGTATATATATATATACACACACACGCACAAAAATACACACACACACACACACACACACACACACATATCTATTTATATTTATATAAATATGCAGAAAGTTCCTGAACTGCTAGGTATTGATTCAGAACCTGGATTACTTTTAAAGTGCAGCAATGTACAGGCAGCTGACTCATCACAGTTGCTCAAAACTAATGGTGCTTTCTAATTAAGTATCTGCTATCTGTCTAATCCAGCTATTGTGTTCACTGGAATACAATGGCTCTTGGCTCAGCTTTAAAGTTCTAATGAAGAAGAATGTAAAATACTCCCCTATTTCTCTGAATCACAACTTCAGCAATTAGTATGTTTCATTCCTTTGAGTGACTCTTCTCATTCCAGGCTCCCTGATTAAATGTTTGGAATGTGTAGGCTGAGATCCCATTGGATTTCCAGTTACTTATCCTCACCGTTAAGAAGACCCCCCTATCCTCACCATGCCTTGTCACCTGGTGTTATCTGACCTACATGATCAGTAGAGCGGTTCTGGAACTGTGGACTTAACGGAGGAGACTTGGGTTCACGTCATCAAATGTTTCTAAACAATATAATACATGTATAAACTCCTAAAAATATATGATAATTTTGCATGGAACTACATAAGATTTTTGGTTCAGAGCTCAAACACAGTGGCTGATCTGGACCACAGTGTTGGAATGGCCACCAACCGAAATGGTGGAAGGAAAGGAGAGAGAAGACAGAGAAACATGTAAGTGTTGAAAAAAAGTCTCATGAGAAAATACTCAAACCCAGAGCCATTACTAGGTCTAAAACCTCTAAAAAGTAGCTATTTCCAGGATGACTTTAGGGAAATAAATGCAGGTGTTATGCACTGGGAAAAGGCATGCTGATAGAAAAGGTATAGCTTCAAATATTCACCTAGTGCAACAATAAATCCAGCTGAGGTTGACAGGATTTAAAGCTTACTTTGCCTAAGAAAGCAGGCTAGAAAACCAGCAGCAGTGACCACCTAATGGAGAGAGAACATAAAAAGAAGATAGGCTACTTTTACATTTTTACATCCCAAACAAGATACACAGATGTTATAAGACTGTTACCATTCTGCAGACTGTTATAATTGTCTAAAAATTTCAGGCCTGTCACTGTCACAAGGTTTGCATGATGCTTGCAATACTCTTTACTGAGTATTAGGAGAAAGGCATTTATATGAGACTAGTTAACTGATAAAGGTTCCAGGATAAAAAAAAGAAGTCTACATTATTTTTTATATACACTTTTTTTCTTAATTAATATTCCGTTAATAGCTAGCTGGCATAAAATTTAAATATGCCTTTGTGGTCCCAATACTAAAAGTAATTGAGAAATTGCCATTAGAGGGAAACAAGGGAGAAAAGTCTACAAACCAAACAACCTTTCTAATATAACCAGCTAACAATTAGCATCATTAAATCAATTACATAATTGTAGGAGGTTGTAAAACTGGTTGTTATTTCTTGTGTTAAAAGGGCAAAAAATTCGGAAAAAACCCCCAACTTGTTTTGATTGAAGTAATACGCTCTGCTATCAGATATAAGCACTTCTGGCATGGTGTGGAGAAGAAAAGACAAGAAATTAAAAAGCAGAAAAGAGAAGAAGTAGATTCAGAAACAAAAAAGTGAAGAAGAATGTAACTGCCTGAGATTTCTCCTTCTCCCTAATCTTAAAGAAATAGAGTAGGAAGATGAAAAATGTTTGTAAGCATGACACATACTTCTGCAGAAAACATAGTCACACTGAATTTCAGCAAGTTTCTCTTGGTGCAACAAATTCAAAAGCTCTTCTCTTACATTATTTTACTCTTATCAATGGAGAAGCTCCTCCCAGAGGTCAAAAAATATCCCTAGTCTGAGGGAACATTTTCACTCATCAGCAAGATACGGATGTTAAAAGTGCAAATATTACTGTTAGAAGCCTGCATATAGGGGCTTGTCCTTGTAATAGAGGTATTTTCATAATTGAAAAAAGTGTTTAGCATGTTCAAGGAAAATATCATAATTTTATTTTCTCTGTTTCTTTAGTATGAAATTAATGTAAAACAAGTGTAGCCTTTAATCATTCTCTTCTTCCTTAAGAAATTGATGAACTCAGGAAATATTCAGTTTCTGTCTTTTATCTTAGCCATTCCAACTGCAGTTATGTAGTTAAAACTATATTTTTAAAGAAATATACATATTTTAATTATCTAGACTTTCAATCATAAAATTAATTTTTAAAAATAACCGACCAACCAAAATGTTTGTGTTATATAATCACTGCTTTGATATTGCATGTGTGAACCGGTCTTGGAGCCCACAAGAGGCTTCTTAATGGGAAGTGAATAACTGCAATGCCAAACTCTGTTTGCAAAGGGCACAATCTCATGACCAAATAAAATTCTGTGATTCCCTCAGCAAATCAATAAACATAAAGTTCTTTGGCTCAGTTACTTGTATTTCTGCAGCAGTTATAGCAATGTCAGAAAACAGAAAAAGAATATGGACTAATGTTTGCTTTAGAGTATTGAATTTTCTGTCTGATGGAGCTTGAAACTATATATACTCAAGTTTCTGTTATGTTCCAGGGAGCAAAACCATGAAGGAGCAGGATATTGGTATCACTGATAAGTAAGTAAATACACAAACACACATATATAGCACAGCATTGAATGTGTCAGTCACTGTCTTGTGGTTACATATTTTGTGTTCCTGTGTAGTAGGAACTTAATGTGTGAGTGAAATGAACACTTGTGTCTGCCCTTAATTTAGGCTGTGGAAAGACTCAAAGCTATCTGTCAAGAGAAATAGATCTGCTAATGAAAAGGGGTCAGAGAAGACTACTTCATGCACAACAGCAAAATTGACTGTAGAAAAAAAACAAACCCTGCTGCTCTCTTCTGGCTAAACTCTTCAGGCTTTGCTCAAGATAAGCAATGCTTGCTTACTTAAGTGAGTCTATTAAAATCTATTCGGTGCAGGATCTTGCAAGCAGCAATCTTGGAAAATGAAACTTATTAAAGTGCTAAAGGTTTGCCATTAAGGGATTTGGAGAGAGAAGTGAATAGTAAAAGTCAGCAGGCAAGGAAAAAATCTGCAGTTGGCTGCGGCTTTGCAGATAGATTACCAAGCTGGGCTGAACAGCTGGCAGCAAGGATTGCTTCTGCTGGGAGAGTGACTGTGGTACATACCAAAGATGTATTCCCTGCATACGTATGTTTGTTTATATCCAACAGCAATAGGAACCCAATTACTCTTTACCCAATTGTGACTGAAATAAAAGATAATTTCCTTGCTTCGCAATCTGCAAGACAGAGAACTGTTTATGCAGCAAATTGCACCTCCAAACACTGCCATTGACAGTTACTTCTGGTCTTTCCCAGCTTCCGATATCTAAACCTCATCTTGTTGCCATTCAAATGCCTAATGTCTGCAAACAGCTAAGTATCACACTCAATCAGGCTTGTAGATATATAGAGAAGCAATATTTAGAGCATTAAATATTATACAGATTACACTATGCCAGCTGCATAAAACTGAACAGGCAGTGCATTGAGAAGGATGAGATTTGTGCTGGCCATTTACTAAGGAATGGGCTTTTAAAAACAGGATGCTCAGTTCTAATTTACCCAGAAAGTGTGACATAAGTTTTTATATTTGTCACACACTCACTATGTTAAAAATTAGGACAACTGGAACTAAAACAAATTAATCAATTCATATGTCCAAAGCCTGTGTTCAAACTAACTCTGATCTGCTATTTGCCTTGGATGATTATTTTATTGCTTCCAGCTATCTTTGATACATAAGAAGACTTAAATGTTCCTTTCATTAAGCCTGAAACTGTTTGACACACACATTAGCTTCAGCAATCTTTGTGACTCACTTGCTGGCAGCAATTAGGACTCCCAAAGATATCCGGATAAGCCAAAACCCCAAGAGTTTCATAAGGTGAGAAGAAGATCCTGAGATTTATTTTTGCTAAAATAAGGCTTAAAAGCTCCTGGAAAGAAAAATCAATCTAAAATAATTAAAACTTCTTTCACTCCAATGAAAATACTATTCCGTTGCTAAGCACCTGATTTGAACAGAGGAATTTGGAGTGTATCTCCCTACTCTTTCATCTCCTTCAGGTGAATTTTTCCCATTATTGTTGAATTTGTATTCTTTTTTTTTCAAGTTCTCTTTCAGAGAAACAGTTACGAATTTATTAGGTAAAGACCCTTGTCTGAGCACTATATCTGAATTCATGTGTTTGCTCAGAATGAATACACAACCCATAACTTAACTCGGCTCTTTCTCTATCAATTTGAGCAAAATAAGGCATAAATCCAGAATTTTCTCCTTGAAATGTTTTTAATGCAGCATATTCGACTGTAAATTTATTTCCTTTTTAAAAAATGTAACTAGTTTTATATAGGCTGCAGAAAAATGATATGACAAATATACAGAAAAGATAAACTGAGAAGAAATAGCAATAAAAATATCATCAAAATATCAACTTTAAGATTTAAAAATCTCAGGTAGAACCCGCTAGTAAATTAAAAAAACATTTTAATCAGGTTTATATTTTGTAGTCAGAAATAATCAACATCAGATATGCTGAATTAAACTTAATTTTACCTATCCAAAAATCAATTGTTTAAGTACAGCTTCCAAGTCTTTGCTTTTTGACTTATGAGGGAGTAAGTATTCATTTGTGTTCTAACGTGTAACCACACAAACTCTGTCCACTGCATAACAACCCACACAACATTTCTAGTTTCACACAAGATACTCAGCCCTTCTTATTCTTCAGCAATTTCAACATTACTGTTTTGAGACCAAATTTCATGATGCCAGGGTTATTTTAAACAAAACAATGACTTAAACTATTATGCTTGGATTCCTTTCAGCTGCTTCCAAAATGCTGCAATTAAAGCAATGTGTTAGTCAGTAATTGGCTTGAAATATAAACAGGCACCAACTTAAAATTGCTCTAAAATAAAACCAAACAAAAGTGGAAAATTAATTGTAATTTATAATTCGTTATTGCTGCTAATGCATCTTTTATAGACTAGATTCTCGCTGGAGCCATTGGCAACAAAATACCTCATTAACCACTGAACATGACCCCTGGGAATGCTGGCAGTCACAGAGACACCAGCTCCTTTATGTTTCTGTTTCCACCTACAAAATCCTTTGGATATGCAAGTTCCTACAGCTGCAAATGTGTGTCACAGCCTTTGTGTCTACGCTATTAGGAGCTCCGAAGGCTGATCTCTTGCAACCAGACCAAAAGGTGCAGGAAGTGAAGGTATTATTATTTTACAAACATATGCCTCAAAAGCGACAGTTGGCATCTCAGAAGTCACTGGGCTTTTCATTCTCATATAGAGGAGGCTAAATTGATTAATAATTACAACATGACTTATTCTGCTGTAATTTTCCGTGGCTGTGTACTCAGGCCATTTAAAATGGTTTTGTTTTCTCATACAAAGTCCATATCAAGACTTACAAGATACAAATTGTATTGTAAGTAAAATCCATTTCCCTGAAAAGGGAACATTCTTGACTAGATACTGAGGCCCAGAGAACAACTGATGTGAAGCAAGGCTGTTAAATAAAATGAGCAGTCTGCCTCATCTTTCACTGAGAGTCATTCATTCCCAATCCTGCTTTTTCTGCTCTCTGTGCTGCAACAACCATTTCACTGTCTATCCAGTGAATTATTCAGGGAACAGATCCAGCTGAAAACTATCCCAGCAAAAACACAATGGCTATTCTTTGGGATCAGTCATCCTGGTGTTATTTGCCATGAAGAAAAGCAAATCCCTCTGCTGGTGTTGATCTGAGGCTCAAAACAGTTAGGTCTAAAACACTTAAAATTTATTAAATTGCAACAAAAGAGAACAGTAGCAAAGTTTGTTCGTGATGTTACAGAAAATGTTCTGTTTAGGAAGGTGTGATTGCAACTGTATAGAAAAATAAGTTACTGATGAAGAAAAAATTTTCAGTTTAACAATTCCCAAAACCTTAATTCTGTGAAAGTCTACTGCTTTCATGGTCACCTTAATAGGAACATTTTTAAAAAACCTTCTTGTTATTGGTATGGGGTGAAAAGTAAATTTAAAATAAAGCAGATAGATAATCACAACTACTTTATAATAATTGGAAGAAGATTTAAGAAAAATGTTTTTCCATGTTGCCTCGTATGCAGTCACATTAATGTGATTGTCACCACTCAGTTGAAACTGGAGCAGCATAAGCAGGTAAAGTGCATTTCTGCTTTTGATCCCTTAACATTAGATTTATGATTTAGCAATAGCCAAAGCAATGCTTTTGCAATTCTTGTCCCAAAGACAGGAGCAGGTAACCCAAAGGTGCAATCAAAATTAACCAACATATGATGAATTTTAAATATGAAAGGTTTAGAAAAACTGCTCTAAACTTATCTGTACTTCAATAATTATTCATGGTAGATTTGCACTTTATATTATCTGTGAGTGGATAATCTTCAAACAAAAAAAAAAAGAAAGAAAAGCAAAATCTTTCAAATAAATTAACATTTATGAATTATTTGTTCAGCTTTAATTTTACCTTACTAATTTAACTTTATTAAAAACATGCAAGCATTTTCAATTTATAAAAGTGAATTGAACTTACAATAATAATTTATCTGATCTAAATAAATCAGATCAAGTGTTACGATGCAGGAAAATGTCTTTTAAGAAAAGCCATTAAAATACAGAAGGATATCTGTGTTTTAAATTACCCTTTAATCCATTGTATAAATCACATTCAGTAGACACATTGAGCATAGTTTGTAAGGCCCTTAGCAAAGTAGTTAGACTTTTTTTTTTAGGCTGTGAAAACACTTGTAGCATAGCAGTTGTCTGCTTTGATCTAAGAGTTTTAAAATTAGATATTTATTTCTAAACTTATTTTTATGCACTGAAAATTATTGTACATTTCTTACAGATAACCTATCACCTCCTAAAAAAGGTCTCTCAGACAAGAAAGCAGACATTATTATTTCCATCTGTTCTCATTCAATAAGGCAGGGCTTTTGTAGAAAAAAAAAAAAGAGCATAAATTAACTGAAAGGAGAGATGAAGGAATATTGTAAAAGTCATTTACATTCGAAACATTTGAGTACATCTTATTTTCCTTTATAACAGCAAGAACTGTTTTGTATTCATCTTGTAATACACCAGATGCAGATAGTAACCAAATTCAAAGACAGAATAGGTTAAATTGCATTTTTTAATAAATTTGATCAAATCCCGAGGTTCTGTTGAACAAAACAAGGCTGGGTGAAAATGTTACAAGAAAGGAAACCAAAACAGCATTTACATACATCCTCAAAGCTGAAGCCAATAAATGTTTAATGACTCTGCTAAGGAATTTGTTATTTCGTAATTTCTCCAGAAGGTGACTTATTTTGAAAGGTATTCATCCCCCTCCTAAATAATTTGAGTGGATCCAAGTCCACAAAGCACCTGCTATCCACCATGAAGAGTGTTATATATCTCCTCCTTTAGAAGGTTGTTTCATGCAGTGCCTCAGGAGAGTTTTTATATGAGATCAATAATATTTTTGAACTTCTGAGTGATTAAGAAATGTGTCTGAATTGCTCTCAGGGACAGATAAATATAACATTTATGGGAATAAAGAGATGAATATAGTAGAGATGAAATGAAACATAGCACCTAGGAAAAAAACAGTGTCAAGGCTGGTATGGCTATATTTTGTCTTCCAGACATTTTGGTTTATTGGAACAAAATCGTGTGCTGCATTCACCTCAACCCCCAGAACACACAGACTCACATGCACTACACTTTTAAAATCCTTTCTTAAATAAAGGAAAACACAGAGGAAAATGATTTCAGACACATGACCAGTAGAGCAGGTAAACAGATCATGTGGAATGCAGGCTGCCATACCCACAGGCTCAGCACCATCTGTATAAATCCAGCCTCCTCCATCCAGATCCATACAAGAAACTTTCTTGAAAACAAATTTAGCAGCTTTATGGTTTGAAAGGAGCAAAGTAACAATATTTTTTGGCGTGATTTAAGGGAACCCCTTCTCCATTGCCAAGATGCCGTGTTCTTAGATAAATGTATAGATATGAAATAGAGTTGATAGAAAGCAGGAAAAAATAAGATGTGGTCAGGAAATGTTAACACTGAAAACATCACCAATCAAAGGGCTTTGCCCATTTCAGGTGTTGGCTGCAATGGTGAGTGATGTTAATAGCAAATGCATTGAAGAAAAATGTGATTCAAACTGTCCAAGAGAAAAAGGAGACAGGGAATGCCACACTGTTCATGGAAATTAGGGAAAGATAGCAAATAAATAAAGGATGGGAATTTCTGTGCCTGTCCACACTGCACTTAAAAAGACAAGAATGTGGAGTGGCTTCCAGACAATATATTTCCTTTCTGTGGTCTCCAGGACATTCAAATACCCTGGCAGCAGTAGCATGTTAAAAGCACACTGACAAACCTGGCCTACACCCAAAGGCTGACAGCTTTTGCACATTAATGATCTGAAACAAATAATTCAGTTGATTTTGAAGTGATTTAATGAATGCTACTCCAAACATAGGTCAAATAGTTTCTCTAGGTTAGGACATGGTCTCTAAA
>VWYP01018586.1:0-11390 GCA_013400435.1 Pycnonotus jocosus | reverse complement strand
AACCCCCATTTTTAGCCAGTTATATTTGCATATCTAAGTTTAGAAATCAACCATCTGGAACTGCATTTTACCCAAGGAAACACTAACTGTGTTGTGTAATAACTAAGGGTCCTTTCCAAACTGCTGACTCCTCAGGCAAGGAACAGATTCTGAGAGTCAAGTGCTGATATGGTAATTTGGATAACATCACTTCCTTTGGTTGCAGATTTTCATTGATGGTAGAACAACATGAAATAGATAAGAGATAAGATTTGGACCTGAATTTCATTTTAGTTGGGGCTGTAGCTAACTCTCCAGAGTTTCAATTTTCTAACTAAAAGTGTCTTCTCATTTAGACAGTGCTATTGGCCACATATCTGGGCAACTGCCCAAAATTTAATATTGAAATTACCTAAATACTAGATTCAATAATAAGAAAACTAATCCAGCAGTAAAGAAGAAGAAGAAAAAGTTCTGAATATTCTTTATTGTTTACTAGTATCTGAGCTACAACTCAAGCTTTGATGCATGCACATATATACCACCATTATAAATATATAATAAATATAAATAAAACACATGTTCTTTATTAATTCCTTTAAAGTGTCTATTCATAAAAGGTTTATTTAAAATTTCTTAATCAAAGCTGTTTTTACTTTATGAAATAGAATTAAAACTTTGCTGGCGGTTGCACTCAGACGGAAATCTGCAGACCATCTGTGATTCAAAACCACAGCACATAGCCAGACCATCTCTACTCTCAGAAAAATACTAGCCCATTTGACTCTTTAACGTGTGCCTAGAAGGCACATTTCCTACTGAGACAACAAAATTGGCAGCTCTGGTGCATTCTTAGCACAAATTATATTGCACCCTTGTTTTAATTACCATCAGAAGTAGATCACATGAACACTATGAGGCTTATTTCATGTCTTCTTTTCTTTTTCCTATTTTTTTTGGTTGGTTGGTTGGTTGGTTTTTTGGGTTTTTTTGTTTGTTTGTTTGGTTTTTTTACTTTTGCTCTGGAAATGTTTTGGTTTGCTTGTTTTCCTTCTAGCAATGCTAGAAACTTCTGAAATATCTGCTTGTTCATGAACTACCACAGCAAAAATGATTCTAAATAACTCCAGAAGATTCTGCCATGAATCATGGTACAGTTTTGCAAGCAAATTTACAAAGACCATCAGTAAGAATAATCAAAGAAGGATAAAAATTCAATTTTAGCAGCCAGGATGAGTAGGAAAATATATTAAAAAAACCAACAACAATAACAAAAAAACCCCCACATCAAAATATATATGTCTAGAGTGATGCAATAAATATAGTTTTGTTTCAAATGAAGAAGGGAGAAGAAACACAAGAATCAACATAAATCAAAATACAGAAGATATAACCTTAACACTCTTGATGCTACTGAAATTCCAAGAACAATGAGAATTGCATATGGTCTATTCAGATGATGTGAAATATAACAACACTTGTGTACAGATTTTTATTTTTTTAAAAATCTTATTAGCTTTATTAAAAGTCTTGGAAAATATGAACAGTGGTTTTCCTGGGAAGAGATTTTTTTTCCTAAGGAACATAAACTTGCTACTTTACAAAATCAGCACCTTATAGCTTCATTGGAAAAGCATATTCACCTAATCTTTGTAGTCCTCAGAGATAGAGAATTTAAAGGCAATTAAATTGTGCTTATAATTTAGGTCATATTATAGCTTCTAAAAGAGTAACAAATTGTTGGTATTAATTATGCATTAGCTTTAAATAGGTCTTGCCTTTTAATATAAAACCAATTTCCTGATGGCTGTGGATTTTTTCATCTTCCTCTTTTGGCTTGTAAAACCATTTGTTTACTTTATGCACATGTGCTAAAATAATGAATTCCTGATGAAATCTGGTGCAAACGAATGTTCTGTTCTTTCACTTCAAAGCCGAGTGACTTTTTGGACTTATGACAGAATTGGTTCGAGACACATATTTATGGGACGCATTGTAATAGGTACAAGTAAACCCAAGATATAGCAGGTCCCACACCTCCAATAAAGATTATTTTCCTATTAAATCATTATATTTTACTTTATGAGATCCAAATAGATATTTTGCACTGACAAAAAATCTAACAATTTAAAAAATATTTCATATTTTCACATAGATTGGAGACTCCGTGCTGAATACAGAAGTTTACTGAAAAAAAGATAAGACTAAGCATTTGTGTGAGCTATCATGTTTTCTACTCGGAGTTCTTAGAAGTAGGTGACTATGTTTTACAAACTCGTCCTTGTACTTTTTTGTCTAAAACGCCACTCAGGGCATGTGACACGATATTTAACTTTACATTGCTGATATGCACAAAACTGACAAGAGATCTTTGGATCTGTGAAAAGCATGGCATTCCTAAGACTGAAAGAGCTTTATCATCAGTGCTCTAATACCTCAGAAACCACTGTGTGTGCAGGCAGCTGGCAGTTTTTCCAGTGAGTGGCAGCCCCATCCTATGGTCCATTGCCTCTAATTCTCACCAGATAATCAGATGATGTATCTATTTACTCCTCTGTGTTTGATAGAATACTTACACTACAGTGTCTGATAGCTCATTGGAGACTGTTTGACTCAGACAAACAGAATGGCACTTTTAAATTCTGGATTTTGACAATTTTTACTGTAAATTTCTATAATGGCCCAATGAGAAGTCCAGCTGCCAAGTAATGCTGTCTTTTCTTCTAACCTGGTATAGCAGTTCTTTTGCACAAATAGTCCTGTTGTGATTTATATGGCTATCAAGAGACACCGTAGCATGAAACACCATCTTCTCTTTTTTTTTTCCTTTTTTTTTTTCTTTTTTTTTTCTTTTCCTTAAGCTGTTTTTCTTGTGGTTTTCATAGATATACATAGCTTGCATTAATGGAACATTTAAACTCTATATGATGCAATCAAAACACTTGCTAATTTATTCCAAGACAAATAAACTAACAGAAAGCTTGAATTTGAAAAGATTTTAGTACTTTGAGAATTACCAAAGATGTGCAGCAATTGATAAAAAAGGGATTTAAAGGAGCATAAAAATAACTTATTTTGAGAGCATTTAATTTATATTCTTAAATTAATTTATTTACTTACAGAATAAATCATTAGGGACTGCTCAAGTATATTATATTTGTATCAGTGAAGAAAGCATATGCCCTTTGCATTGACAAAAACTCAAAATACTGGATAAGATTTTTAAAAAAGAGAGAGAGGAAATAATTACATAGGGTAGAAAAACAGGCTGAAAATGTAGGCTGAAGAATATCTGCAGATATTTGCCCATCTGATGAAGCCTATATCTTCAGATTGGCAATAGTTGCAAACAGGAGGATCTCTTGGCAGAGAAGCTGACTGTTGAAGAGTATTTCAGTCTGTCGTATCTGGATAGGGCTAATGTCCTGTAAATAGTAGTCTTTTATCTTCTGAACAGACAGAATGCCATACTGACAGGCTGATATGAATATTAGCATGAAAAAAATATTATATACTTCCCATTTGAGTTTTAGAGGCTCTAGTCTGGCAAACTACAGAAAACAACAAAAAGAATGTTGTAGCAAGTTGTAGGCAGTTTTTGAAAAACTACATGCTATTATTAGTCAATTTAAATAATTAAGATTTAGAAAGAACAATCCCATAGAGAGTAGTCTATTTCTGAAGCTTGTAAATTAAGCTTACTGACTTAGAGTTATCATAAGAAATAAACGTGATATTGCAGGGATTTTAAATCTCAAGACACTTCAAAGATAATTGAAGTCAAGTTATTGTATGGATCTTAAAACCTAAAATATTTCCCTTACACTTTCCTTATTTAGCTGATTACCAAAAATTCTAAAGCTCAGTCACAACTAATTGCACATTGAGAAAAAAAATAGGACTTTCCACTAACACATATGAAGATTTAATGAAAAAAAGAAGTTGTTTTAAAAAAAAGTCAGATACTAATGTTTCTAATATTTTCCCAGCATCCATTTTTAGTTTAATCTTTTACTTTTCATAAGTAAATAAATAAAATGAGGTTACAGTATGCTTCAGATCATGTAGGTCACATTTTCATGAAACTAATGCATAGTGACATTGTGCCACCTGAAATATTCAACCAACAAAGAACCTTGTCTCTCAGCCTCAGTGTCATTTTAAACGATGATTTAGTCTTTCTTTTTTCCTTGAAGTTAGAACTCAAAAGATCTAAAAAGCTCTTATATTGACAATTGAAACAGTAAAAATCTGTGTGAAGTTGTCAAGATGATCTAAGGTCAACAAAATGCTCTTTGAAGTTCAACAATATTATGGGAGTAAGAATGATTTCATGGTCCAGTCTCACAATCTCATATGATTTTTGTCTATTTTTCTTTGTCAGGTAATTTGAAATAGAGTTGTTCATGATTTAATCTGAAAATTTTGGTATTTGTGATTGCATAGAGAAAGTTGATTCTAAATTCCAGTGTAATGCATGAAAAAATCATTATAAATTTAGTGAAGGCAACTGTTTCTAGATGTCAGTTTTGTGCAGCAAATAACTCACTGTCTACTATGACCTCCTCTAAGGGAAGTATTTCCCTTCTCAAAAACCTTGCTCAGAGCTAAGTGAGGCATAGGAAAAAAGTTCTAGAGGACAGGATATATACAGTCTCTCCAAATTCTGCCCTACATTACTCTGGTAATTAACACAAACCCATTTCTAGAGTAAAATCATCCCTAGAGCTTGAATTTCAGAGATGGCACACACATGCTTCATTATTACTCACACAGGGGAAAACAGACTGAAATAGTGCAAGAAGAGACTCTTTTAACACCCTTCATTTTGGCTAATCAAAATGTGGCACCCATTTGCTGTGTAACGTGAGAGTCAGGAAGGGAAGTTGTGCAACAGGGCTGGCTAATGTGTGTCGGCACCCTCATGGAGGGTGATACAAATTCAGCAAAGCAAGCAAATTGAAAGCATAAGTTAACAGCAGGCCTCCTGAGGTTGAGGAGGACTTTCTTCACTTGATTAGGTAAGCACTCCTAATGAGGAGGCAGAGTAAGAAGACGCAAGAGCTGCCCTAGCAAAAATATTTGTTGTCCATAATTAGGAGCTTCCAGTTCTATGCATAAAACCAACATGGTTTTATAGCAGTATAGGACAGTTAAAAAGTTAGTGTATATAGAGATATTCTAATTGCCTATGCAAAATCAAAACAAGACTACAAGGCTTACATCATTTTGTTTCATTGGGAGTTTTTATCTGTACTCAGTAGGAAATAATGTTGGTTTGTTGTGGGTTTTTTTGTTCTTTGTTTTTTTTTTTTGTTTTGTTTTGTTTAATTTGTTTTGGTTTGTGGTTTTTTATTGTTTTGATTTGGTTTTAAATTTTTATTTTTTCACAAGAGAAGATAGTATTGGTAGATTGCTTTGAGCACAAAGCACCATATTTATGTCCTATATATACATCTTTGTTTTTCTAATTAAATATTTTTTCTCAGAAAGACAATATTCTAGCTAACTTTACAAGCACTGTCATTTAATATCCAGATCATTGCTTATAATGTGTATATAAATTTGTTTCTGAACACTTAGCAATTTATAGCTTATTCCCACTGCTGATGCCAGCATTTATCACTGCATTGATACTTGGATTATTTTACAATAACTAGTTCTATAATTCTATCTCCCTACTGACTAGTCTAAACATATCTAATACCCTTTAAACAAAAAGCTCATTCATCCTGCATCTTACAGACACTTGTGCTGGGAAGCTGAGTAGGTGTAAAAGGTTGCTTTGTTATGTTCCAAGGATATAGGTTAAATATCTTTATTTCCTGGTATACAGTGTAATGAAAACCATTGATCTTTACGTATATAATATACTAAGTTTTGGAGCCGCAACAAAAAATACAAAGTTTACAGCTGCCCTTGTTTTTTTTCTTTCCCACCACCCATCCTTGAAACTTCTAGACTGTTGTCTCTATTATCCCTCACAATTTTTTATTTCAACTTTTGTGCCCCCATCAATATTGATTTTTAACCGTTAAACCTCGTTTCAGTAAGGAGCTGCCTAATTCAGTTGTCTGAAAGAGATAAGGCAGGCAGAGTTTCCTGTCCATCGGTACAGCCAGCAGAGAGGCTGAGCACATGTTACCAGACACACCGCTTAGCACAGACACTCATCACTCACAGGGACACAGACAACACCTATGGTCTTTTCCTGTTCCCCTCTCTGATCAGGATGGGAGTTCATCAGTGGAAAGTATATGTGACTCATTCTCCACTGCCTGGCAGTCAAATCCCTGTACAAACATATGCATATGGAATAGATTTATTTGCCTTCAGAGAGGGTTAGAAATAGATTTTAATGACAAAATAGGAGGCACTTCAATGATCAGGTGCAAAGAATGGCCATGAGTATAGATTGGCAACCTATTTGTGACTGACCAAGACTTTTTATGCCTTTTTCCACTCTGTGTTCCCGTACTTGCTCTAACCCAAACCTCCTTGGTCTGTGTATTTCTCTGCCTTTGACTACTCCATTAAATAATCAATAACATGTCTTGCATGACCTTTCAATATTGTTTGTAGTACCTTATATTGACTCTTTTATATTTCCATAATCTACTTAGAAAATTCTGTTTTGTTCCCAGATTCTTTCTACTTCATTCTGTAATACAGGTGATAAACTGTTCCCCTTTGTTTGCAAGGTCTCCTGCTGTATGCCACCCTGTTTCTTATTGCAGATTTCCAATGCACTGATAGTTTTGCTGGGCAGACCTCAGGAGCAGACAATTCTGTGAGTTTCCTGTTCACTGAATAACTTGATATTCCTGAATAGTTTCTGCCACCAGTCATACTTCTCATCTTTGCAAGGTTCCTTTCACTTATGGTATTAGACTTTAAATAAATAGCTTAATGATTTTCTTGTTTTTCTTTTTCCATCTGAAGTCCTCTTCTCTCAACACTTTCTATTTCCATATCTATTACTTTCTACTGCTTTTTAGTGTTTAATTTCATACTTTTACTGTTTACCTCTGCACTTTTTGTCCATTTTATAATTTAATGAGTACCTGGAAATGAAATATCTCATCTACATTAGGATTTAATCAGAAATTTTATTTTAGCAGAATGGGAGAATCCATGTTGAGCACTGGCCCAGAAGCAGTAGTTATTATGCATTCTGTTTGGAGAGCAACTACACTATATTAGATAGTTTCATACATCCACCATACCATTCTAATTACAAAAGCCTATTACATGATCATTTCTGTCCAGTTCCCACGAATATCACTTGTCAGACATCTGAATCTTCTCCAAATTCTGCTTCTGGTCTGGCACTACTTAACACGTATATTGCCCAATCTGCCTCTCTGATCTGTTCTGCGTCTGAGACAGGAGGCTTGCACAAGATGCACCACAAGGAATATTCCCATGCAGCCAGGCAACATCAGAGAAAGAGTGATCAGTCTACCAAGGTATCCAGCTATCAAGCCTGTCAAGCCTATCCAGGGTGAAGTAACTGAAAATGTCATGGAAACCAAGGAACAGATGATCCATACAAAAATGTACACAATAAAAAAACCCCACTCACTGTTGTTGCCTCCAATGAAATATCATCTCAGCATAGTAAAACACTGTCTTATTACATTCTCTTCACTATTTATGTTCATTCCATAATTAAAATATGTAAATAATATTATCTTAATAATCTACTCTATGTTTTGGCAACCAGGTTTCCCTCTTGTTCTCCCCCACATGCAGCCTATGCTCATATGAAACACATATGGGCTAGATTCCAGTGGAAGAATGTCCCTTTTCCAGAAAATATCAATACTTAATAACCAGTGTAATTTGAATAACTCAATTTGAAATTCATCAGACTGATCATGCTGATTTGTCATAATATTTCACCAAAATCATGGAATAAGACATATTTGCACATCCATGGCTTACTAATAAGTCAATTCTCTAATTCATTTTAGCCATATGCTGCTTCTCCAGTATTAACAGAAACACGGTCTTCTATAGTGAGTTAGGAACTAGGTCTTTCTTTTTTTCTTCTGAAATGAGAGAAAACACTTACTTTTCTCAGTTTAAAATAAATTTAAAATATATTCTAAACCAACATTGCAAGCACTGATAAACTATTTTCCTGTAACTCATGAACACTTAGCAGATACACTGTTTTGCTAACAGCTTTTCCTGTTGTGGTTGATAAGAAGTGGAAAGAAGGTACAAATTCATCTGGAAATAGAAAAAGATTTTGACTCTTCTTTAGTATATCTATTGATGGTATTAATAATGATTTCATAACATCTATCTACTCAGGAAGGGATGATGCATAAATTGAATCAGTGTGGCTTCTTTGACTTAAAAAGAAAAAACATTTGTGAAGTCTGAGAATTATGCAAAAAATGTATAAAGTATCATTATGTAAGAGGAAAAGACACAACAGGGTGAAAAAATTACACATATTTTAATTTCCACTAGAATAAAAGCATGTGAACCTAGAATACACAAACTTAACATTGTAATTTTTTTAAGTTCATTAAACACTACTGTACATAATTAAGGCAAGTCAAACACAGAAAACTCAGTCTTTCAAAGCTGAAGAACAGCATAGATAATGCTATAAAATGTATTTAAATTAAGATTGGACAGTAAATTTTGGAACAAAGAGTTTTGACCAAGAATTCTGAAATAAGGGGGCGGTGGGAAGTTGAAGAGATTAGATTCCATTCTATTTTCTGAAAGTAATGTTTTCTTAAATTTGTGCAATGTGACCTGAAATAGAACATACATGTTTATTTCCATCCTTCAAGATAATATTGGCAGGACTTCAGGCATGTGGCTTTTTTTTTCCCCCTAAAAGCAGTGTTTCTCAATATAAATAGATTCCATTTTTTTTCCTCTATTTTCTTTTTTTTTTTTTTTTTTTAATAATGGTTGTTTGTATATTCCCATATGTACTATTTGTAAGAATTTATACTAAAGCTTAAGAGAAGTGACAGTCTGTTATGATCCAAGTGAACATATAGCTCAGTATGACATTCAGAATGCCCCAAGGGGGAAAAAGATCAAACAAAACCAAATTATTTTAATACTTAACCTAGAAATAGTTTCAGAAACAGAATGTCACATATTTGATTATCTTACCCTCTAAAATAAAGTGGAATTAAATTCTGTGTTAGATTTTCTGATGGAAATCTTTCTGTAGATATAATTGTCATTTAAATAGTAGGACTCACAATATCTCTCCTAAAAAATTAACCACATTTACTGCAGAAACTTAATTTAATATATTTCATTGTCTTATGAAACACTGCTAAAATTTTATACCTCATCTATATATTTCAGAAAACTTTCAGGGTCCATACATGTAAATAGATACATGTGGATATGACTATCTTATTTATTACATTGACAGCTTGCATATTGCTCTTTATCTTTAAAGTCCTTTTTAACCCAAACCCTTCTCTTATATGAATCTATTACATACAACCATATGCCATGAATATTAAAAATATATATTTTTCCTTATTGTGGTTTATGTTTTTTAAATGAAGCTATTAACTTTCTTACTGCTTACAAAAACTAAGTGATCCATAAGTGATCTTAAACCCTTTCAAAGGGTTAATTAAGTTTCAAAATTAAATCTAATTTGTTTGCATTCTTATTTTAACATTCATGAGTTTCATTGAAAAGCCAAGCTATTATAACCACAGAAGCCTTGAATCAGTTAATCCTGGTGCTAGAAGAAAAATTAAGCCAAAAATGGCCTGTCTCAAGTTTTCAGGTCAGCACCATTCTTTAAAATTAAATCTTCCATGAACAAGCACTGTCATCTGTCACACCATAAGCACATCTCCTTTGACATTCAAAGCTTATTTAATGGACTCTCTTTCAAATGTCTCCCACCCGTATACCACACTTCTTTGGCTGCAGGCATTTCAAAAAACACTTGAAAAGACAGAGGGGGAAGTGAAATGAAGTTGCAACATATGAAGTGCAAGTATTGCACGCATGCATAACCATCTGTAGGCCAAACTTTGAAGTCCCTGTTTGGCAAAACTCAAGCTTCTTATCCTTATTTCTTCAAATACTCAGGAAAAAACTACTTCTTTCAAGTCATTCCTGGCAGCAAAATGGTTTTGTCCAAAACCACCACACAGCAAGTGATTTAACTTGTGCCAGGAGAAGTTTGAAAATGGGAAAGAATGGTTTTAAGGGATATTTTGCAGTGGGGGAGCACTTGTGAAATTATTAATGCACTCTTCTTTTCAAATATAATTTAGCTTGGTAATTCCACTTTATCATAAAAGTATATATATTTTTTTCTGTACAATACCCTTATACAGCTTTCACAACACAAGAACAGCAGTATCAAAATAAATTACTTATTTAAAGATATAAATACACTGAAAATAATACCTTTCTCCTTTAGCCATGTTTTGGGGGTTGCTGGCCCTGTTTTGTTTTCTTTTGTTTTCCAGATAATTAACAGACTATTATTGCCTACTAGTAGTACACAAGGAAAAAGATGATACATTAAATGAAACATTTCATAACTGGCAGATAAAAAAATGAAACCAACTACCATATGCACATACATAAATGTAGCTTCTTTCCAGGTTGTTTTGTTCACTGAAGGAATGGTGTTTGCTTTTTTCCCCCTTCTAAATGTCCTGAAATAAGTGTTGCACCAGGAAAAAACGCATTCTGAGTGACCAGTGAGAGACTGACCAAGGTCTGTTCAGATCAGGGAACATCTTCCGTGGGGTTCAGGTTAAAAAAGAGAAACATACTTGGAGCATATATTTCTCTATATGTGTAGAACCATTTGCTGAAAACTAGTCAAACAAAAGACTGACTTATATCAGATCTATATTGATACATTTAGAACTCTTCCTCTGTATAATACACACCTTCTACTTTTGTCACTTTACCAAAATGGTGAAGTTACATGATGAGGATGTACATTAGGAACTTTCAGTAAGATACTGCAGCATAAAATACTGCAAATATAAGTGATTTTATTGTAAATTTATATGAGGTTTAGTAACCAGAAACTTCGGATGAAGGCAAAAAAGGTAGAGAGAGCACTATATTCCATTTTTCCTTTTCATTCTTGATCTTTTGAGAATTGCATTTTTGTCCTATAATTTGAAAGTGACAGTTAATATCTCAAATCTGACCTGTATTTCTTAGAGAGAAATGCATATTTTTCACAGAAATAGAATTATGATCCTTACCCCTACCAAACTTTGCAGAAATGTTTAAAAACTGTATTAAATTAGCTCATTCTGTGAAGAAACCACTGGTTTATGAGAAAATAAGACACTCTTTAACTTTTTGGTCCTTTAGGCCATTGTTTATAAGCTCAGTACAAATGTTTTTGCTCTGAACATCCAGAATTG
>VWYP01018585.1:251816-261838 GCA_013400435.1 Pycnonotus jocosus | reverse complement strand
GGTGGTGCACCCCAGCCAAGCCCCAAGTGACTGCAGCTCCCAGCAGCATCTCCAGCTCTGCAGAGCCTGGAGGGAACAAGGCTGAGGTTGAGAGGGGCTGAACATGGAGTGGGGGGTGACAGGGGCCAGGGACATGGCTCCAAGATGGGATCTCAGGGTTGGAGCTGGAGCTCAGGCATGGGATGCAGCTCTGGGTTCTCAGGTGGGACCACTCTTAAGCATTGATATTCTAGAATATCAGCCTTCTCCCTTGGGTGCCATTTCCCTCCAGGGCTTGATCCCATGGGACTGTAGCAAGCAGATGCCCACAGAGGCCAAAGTGTGCTCTCCTGTTGCCCAGCATTGTGACCCTAACTTGTGCACGGCTACCTCCCCTCAGGCCTCTGAACTCCACCACCTCGGTTTTACCAAGGGAAGCAGCCGCACTTTGTTATCTGATCAGAGCAGGAGAAACGCAGACCTTGTAAATCTCATTTTAGCACCTGTTAAAGCAGGCCTGTGAGAGGTAGATCTTGAGTTTAGGAATCATCACCTAACTCCCATAGAATGGAGGCACTTTCTCCTAGTTAGGAACATGGAATTCATCAACAGCCGCTGAGGTCCCAGAGCCATTAGGAGGCACCCTACTGCCTGGAGACCCTCTGGAACCATGCATGGTAACACTTGAGCTCCAAGAAACCCACTTGCCTGTTTTAGGTACTTGTGTCTTGCCCTAAGTGATGGAGCTGTTCCCTCCCTTACCTGGCACAACCTCCTCATCTGACCTGGCTCCTGTAACGCTTTGTAAATGAATAACATCAGCACCACTGGGAGGACTGAACATGAGATTATGTTTTGGGAGAGATCAGTCTGGTTTCAAATATAAGTTCTAGAATGCAGGAACACTTCCTAGCAGTCTGCATGGCCAAAGGAAATTTTGGAAATAAGAACCAACAGCTCTATTCCCTGTATTACAAATCATGTTTTTAGTTTAATACATACAACACAAGCAGCTTTACAAGAACAATATATACATTGTCAACCATCAAAATCCATCTGTTCTAAGGCTTTATTCAGGTACTGTTGCCTCCCCCACTGTTCTTCCCAGAGGCTGCTGCCTTCTGCATCCGGCTTGCACTCGGCTGTCGGGGCATCCTCTGGGCAGATCCTTCCCGGCTGCTTCTTTCGGTCAGAATCTGTGACCCACTGACAGCAGAGCTGGTTTTATTTCTCCCTGAATAAACAAATACATCCATTAATTTTCACATCCCAACCCAAGCATCACCACATGGCAGCTAGCCACAAGCGTTCCCTCAGGAACCATGCAAGAGGCAAAATTCCATCAGATCTCACAAACATCTTCAGCATCCAGTGCAGAAAGCAAATTGGTGAATTCAGCCCAACAGGTATTGGTGCCATGAAACCCAAAGAAGTTACAGTAGAAGCATTTTTAATTATCATGAGGTTTAATCAACAAAGTAACCAGCCAGTTTGTTCTAGTTGTTCCACACAGGAACAGCAGCATAGCAAACAGCACTGCTGGAACAGCAGGAGTTTCCAACACCTCGAGCTGGGATAAGTGAAAGGATGTGCCAGTGTCCACTGGTGTCTGAGACTGCTGCCACATCATCAGTTCACACACACTCCTCTCCATATCACTTCTGTCACTCAATGAGCAGATTTGCATCTCCTATAATTTTCTGGGGTTTTCAGGAAATCAGACTTCTACACAGGAGTTCCAGATGTTCTTACTGAGTTCAGGAGGTGAGAGTTCCCCTCCTGGAGGCACAGCTGAAGGGCTCTAAGAGGCAGAGCAGGAACAGGAAGCAGCAGTGGATACAAAGGCAGAAGCTGAGGGAGGCAAGGGGCAACATGATCCTGTCAGAGGAGAGAGTGACTACACGTCAGGAGGGGATGAGGGACACTGACTTGTCCTGCCACTCCCTCAGATGAGAAGTAGGACTCACTTTAGAAAACAAAATAAAAGGAACATGATGTACAGCTTTTACTAAAGACAGCAACCTTTGTGAAGCATCAGAAAAATGAATAATAGCAATGAGAAAACAAAACAGGAATACAGCGGGCTGTAGTTACATTCATGCAGTTAAAATGAAGAGCGACATTTTGGCAACCATTAACAGTGCAACTTGCACAATATCAACAGCTGCTCTACACTCTAGAGTCTCCATGGATATGGTTTGGAAATCATTATCTTGGATTATCTGTGCTATGGACAGTGCACAGTTACTTACCAGACCATCCTGTCTCCTTGGAGCAGTTCCCTGTCTGGGAACAAGACTCACACCAATACTACCAGTTAACACCTTGATGCACCAGAAAGACAATCTGAGAACTTCCAAGTAGGAGCAGGTGGCCATTATTAATCTACAAAATTTGGGTGGCACAAAAATCCATTCACTTATCCCAGCCAAGTCAGGTGCTCTTGAAAAACTCTCTTCCTGTCAAGCACGGCAGAGATGTGCCAGCAGTCACCATCCCATGTCAGCCAGCCAGCCTTGCCAGCTGTGTTGTAGTTCAGGCACTTGAAGCAGCTTCACTAAAGCAAGTGCTGTTCATGAAAACAAACACGCTGTGCAAAGGTAATACGTGATCTCACAGCATTTGAGAGGAAAAGTGGCAGGAATAAAAGCATTATTCACCGCGATGCTTTTAGCAATCCTGGACATGTCCTGAGGTGAATATCCTCCCACTGTTCACATGCATCTGTCTGCTGAGAGGGCAGGTCCTCAGCCCATGTACAGCTGCAGCTGTGTGCACACACACACTGGTGCCCTTAAACACTACTGGAGTCAGGGCCCTGATGATCTGACCCAGCCGAAACAACTTGGGGAGAAAGAGTCATTTGACTGAAGAGAAGCTGCACTCAAAGCAGCTCAAAGCCCTCCATTCCCCTAGCCTTGAAATCACAGTGAAACAAACCAGTTCAACTGCATAAATACCCAGAATGTTTCTGAAAGCAGCCTGTGCAGACCCATGTGCCAGACAAGGACAGCTTCTGAAGTGTGCAGGGACAGGCATGGTTCATGCTTCCCTCACACTATCAGAGGTAACAGATTCAATTACCATAAAGCACAAAAGCAGCTCAATGACCATAAACACTCTGCAATTCAAGTACTACAGACTAACAAAAGAATTTCACTGATATTTTCCTTGGTGACTGTCATGGTTTGACGCTGGCCAAATGCCAGGCACCCACAAAAGCCATTCACTCACCCTCCCATGTTACACCTGGGCAGATAAGAGAAAATTTAACAAAGGGTTTATGAGTTAAGGAAGGGGAGAAAACATTCCAAGGGCAAAACAGGCTCATCTTAAAGACACAAACTGAGTTTCTTACTAACAAAACCAGAGGAGTAAATTAAAGCCTTAAGAACACCTTTTCTTCCCCCAACCCCTCCCTCCTTCCCACTGACAGCACAGGGAGATGGGGGTGGGGGTTTTGGTCAGTTCATCACCTGAGGTTTTCTTCTGCTTGGCTCAGGGAGAGAAGTCATTCCCCTGTAGGACTGATAAGAGGTCCTTACCCTGAATGTATCTGGCTGCCACAGAGTAAGTGCAGCCCAAACAGCTGCAGAACCAAGAGACAAGCCAAGAGAGACTAATCAAAACCTGCCTCCCCAAAGACGACCCCAGAAGCACCAGCTGTTTATCTCCTCCAGAGTCAGGCACATTTTGGGAAGAATGGTGTGTGCACACAAACAGTCTTAAGTATCAGAGGGAGAAAGAAACACTGCCTTGTGTCAAGCAGGAGGCAAGAGCAGATGAACCAGCTTTAGGAAAGAAAAGAACCCCAACCTCAAATATGCTTTCAGAAGTAGAAATCTAAAGCTCTTCTCTTTCAGTTTCCTCTCTTCTCAAGCTACTGCTTTCCTCAAAGGATCCTTTCCAGCCTCTGAGCAGTAACAAGGACTACAAATTTTTCTCTCATTGGTAAATAAGTATATACATAAATATCTGCTGGTACACTCTCAAGATATCTCCTGCAATGTATATCGACATCAACCCCACAAACTGTTGTCTTCTGCAACACAGTTCTCAGATCTTCAAAGCTGCTGTTATATCTTCAACAGTTGATACATAACCTGGGCTCTTTCCAGAGCTAAAATATCACTCAAGAGCCCAAATAATTCACCTCTCCTGCTCTTTTGATAAAAGGCTCCCTTCAAGACTGCTCAGCAGAGCCACAGGAGCTTCTCTCCCATCACTGATCAACATTAAACACACCAGCCTTTTCCCTACAAATTCTCACGTGTCCCTGGTTGCTCCTCATTTTGCTAGTTTTCAGCACCACATTTGGAATATCTCATTTTATTTCTCTTGCACATAAGATTACAGAAAGAGAAGATGGGGAAGAAGTCCCTCACTTTTCTCTGAGAGCTCTATTGAGTCTGATTTTTTTGAGTGTTTCTTTGGTTGGGTGGGGGGAAAGAATAAATTGTCACTCAGAGTTATTCAAACTGTGCTACAAAACCACACAACAAGGCTGGCATTTACATCATTCCTCTAAATCCCTTTCCTTTCTGTCAGGTCTTGCCTTGCAGAGCATGAAGAAGAGGGGGGGGGAAAAAGCTAGATAATCATCCTGAAAAGACATACTGAAAAAATTATCCCAGTGCAGCATTTTGCTCAATGTCCAGCAGAAAGGAAAGCTCAGAGGCTCAGGGAATCCTGCAAATCTTCCTGCAGGAAAAACGTGACAGCAGAGAGACCTCCATGGCCACCTGTTCTTCTGAGACTAGAGGCACAGCAGGTTGTGAGCATTCCAGGCTAGACTTTTTGCAATTTATTCCTGGGATCAGGAAGAGCAAATAAAAGCTGTTTGTCTGCCATTTCTGCTGAAGTAGAAAAGTGTACTTCACTACCTATCGCCTGTAGTTTGAGAGGATCAAAATTTATTAATACCTCCTGGAAGAGAAAAGGTCCAGGAACTTTTAACCAAGGCAATTTCAGTCATCCAAGAAAGCACAGCTGAGAAATTTTTTGTCAGTTCTAAAATAACTGACATAATGAGAACTTCTGTACCAGAAGATAACAGAGGTCTATAAATTGAAGCTAGCTGGTTGCCTACAAGACAGAAGAAATACATCATACAGAATACAATACAAAAAAAAATAATTTTGGAATGTAAGCTTGGCAGGAAGGGAGAGAAACAGCAACAACTTCACATCAGGAATGCTCTGTGCACAGAACTCATCCCATGTATTTACTGTGTCCATCATTTCACAAAACACTAATCAAGGCCTCTAATTCAAAAGGCTTAAACTCTGTTGTTTATGGTAGGAAAAGCTGCAAGGAGTGAGAGTTGCACAATAAGATCCAGAAGGCAACCTAACTGCTCCTCAGTGACTGCAGGAAATCCACACATTGGAGTGGCATTGATGGAGTGCTGGAAAAAACCCGAGTATGAGCAACTAAGTAAGGAAACCATGATGAGGACTCTATTAGTCCTTTAATTAGTCCTATATAAGTCACCAATAAGTAATTCCACAGATCTTTCTTCAGAGAAGACATGCAGACCACAAAGTGTCTGGGAATATTTTCGGGTGCAAGGCACACATTGTCACCACTCAGATCCCATGGAGATATTTATTTTACAATTAAAGCGTAAAGGCCAGTATAATTCACGGTATGATGCAGGAAAATTCATTGTATGATGTATAAATCCCAGATTAAATAAACATAAGATAAATCCTTTGCATTTCCAAGGGGATTCCATCTGCCATATCAGAGCTTTACACAGAATTCTCCTTGTCAGCATTATCCTTATCTCCTTAATACAGAAGTCTACAGTACAAATCCCACATCAGGTTGAACCCTGAGATAACTCAAAGCTGAGTGGAAGAGGAATGCAAAGCAGCCAGCATGGCCAGCCAGCAGCACCCAAGAGTACTGACAGTCACCACTCCAAAAGGCTGGTCACAGCTACAGACAGACTGCACAACGGGAAAGAAACAAGTGAGGAAAAGGGATAAACAGGGAAGGATAAAAAATGCAAAGATGGCAAGAAGAACGCACAAGAAGGACAAAGTTGGCATCAAGCTGTATAATACACCTAGGAATATTTATGAAACAACTAAACAGCAACACTTAAAATTCTGAGGCCTTGAGTGTATCTAAGTATTTACACAGGAAGAAAGTAGTTAAAAATGCAAGGGCAGAAAAGAACCTGTGATTGTCCACAGCATATTTTTCCACACAGACCATAAAAAGGTGTGAACCTTTGACAGGGCTCATGGCTGGTGATGGGCTCAGTGTTTTTTCCAACAGGCACTGGAGCTTGGGAGAGTCCCTGGGCAGGAGAGCATTCTGACACCTGCTATGCGCAACTCCTTTCTTCTTGTGTCAATTAGTTCCTTGCAGCCTTAAAATCCACACACCAAGTGATAGGCCCACAAAGTAGACAGGTTTTGAAAAGCAAGCTCATGTTAACAACACATTCTGAAGAGGAATTAGCTGAGGCAAAGCTTCAGGAAGTAATTTTATGGGAAGACATTCTTTCTGGGGAACTGGGGAATGTGAAAAAAAGAGGTTGGAGTGCAAGGCAGGAGAGAAGCATGGCAGACTAAGATCAGCCTAAAAAAGGGCAGGGCATTGACATATCCAAGTGTATAGAGAGGTAGAAAACTGCAGGGACTTGAGGGTTCGCTGACGGAAACAGAAAACACAGAAATAGTATGTGAGAAAATGGCCTACTTAATTACACATATGTCTAGTCTAGGCCAAACTCAACAGGGCTGTCCATAACAGAACCCTCATCAGCCTACACATGGAAAAGATACCTGGAAAATTCTTTCTATTTCAAACCAGCACTTTCCCTCCCAAATGAAATGCTGAGGGACAACTTTGAACGTAGCTCGAATTAAGCTGCATCCAGCTAAATATGCCAGATGGATGCTCCAATACCCACACACAGCAATTTGCAGGCAGCTGTCATGGATTCAGTTACCAGCCAACACAGAATGCCATGGCTGTGTTCTGTGGGAAAATACAGAGCTACTCATTTCAGACTCCCTGATGCTTCATCAGCACAAAAGCTGAAATAACTACAGGGCATTCCCCACCACTGATCAGAACTGCTGCATCAGCCTTATTTTAGCAGTTTTTAAAAGTCTCCCTGCACCATGATGGGCTGGGAAGCCTAAGCCAGGATCTCATTACTGATACAACAGGAGCAGAGCAGGCTTGGGTGATCTTTGGTGAGGCCAGGATTCCTTCAGCCACTTGTCTGCCTTCTGACAGAGGAGGGAGTGCGGGGGCTGAGCTGAAAGGCATGAAGCAGCTTCAGAAGCTTGCACAGGACAATTGCTGTTCTTGTTATAAGCACAGAGCTTGGGCTGTAACCACACAAACAAGTCCCAGTGGTGCAGAAGAGGCATCTCCCCTAGCCAAATGCCTGGTCCTGCATGGAAACTGCACTGTCCTCCTCTTAAATGGAAGCAGCATCTTCCAACAAGAGATTGCAGAGCCAACAGCAGGTAGCGTTTAGGTTCCCCTTCTTTACAGCAGCTCCTAAAGGGAAAGGAGGCAAGGCAAGGCAAAAACCAAACACTCCTGCAGAACAGAGCCAGCCCAGAGGCCACCCCCAGACACCCTATTAGCACTTACCCAACTCCTGAAGGATGGACCTGGACTGTGCCCAGAATGAGAACACTCAGTGAAAGAGAAGTGATTCTTTGAAGGATGGTATGCTTAGATCAGGTATTGGGAAGCAATTCTTCCCTCTGAGGGTGGTGAGGCCCTCACACAGGCTGCCCAGAGAAGCTGTGGCTGCCCCATCCCTGGAAGTGTCCAAAGCCAGATTGGATGGGACTTAGAGCAACCTGGGATAGTGGAAGGTGTCCCTGTCTGTGGCAGGGAGTGGAATGAGATGAGCTTTAAGGTCCTTCCAACCCAAACCATTCTCCTCTTACAAGGAGGACTGGACAAAATACATCCTTCATATTAAGAGGACTTACCAGCACTTCTTATACCCACAGAAATGAAAACACAGGACTAACGTCGTGATAAGCCCCTACTGAGCTTAAATTCTGCCTAAAGCATTTTCTGAGCATTATCTTTTCAATGATAATTTTATTCACAAAGGAATTAGCTGATGTTAGTGGGTGCTGTGTGACAGCGAAGGCATCTGGGCTGGCAGACACTAGAAAGAGAAGCTTTCATTCAAAGTGAGTTAGGGCTCTAATTTAACACAAGCTTCCAGAAAACAAAAAACCTGATACAGCTGGGAAGACCAAGCCTTCTGACAAGGTACAGAAGTGCTGTCCATCAGAATTTGGTCAGAGATGAATGTGAAAATAAAGAGGAGGCCCAAGTGCCTCTTCATCATCATTACCAAGCAACAGCTTCCAAAGAGGGCAAAATCCAAGCTTAGCATTTAATGTTTGACCACAGCAAAACTGTGGCTTGATGGGCACAATCTTCCTGTTTCAGCAATTCCAGTGCATTAACTTGCACCAAGGACATATTTTAACCTTGGGAAATAAGGCAGCAAATCTGCCAAACCAGCCACTGAAAGCCAAACTAATACTGGAAATATTTACCACAAGCAACACCAACCTTCCCTGAACTTCACAACACTTCGCCTTTTGTTCCAAGGGCTTGTCCCAGAGCACTCCACGATATCAACGTGTCAATTTTAAAGGGATACTACGACAGAAAAGCATAGCTGGACACACTAGGACTGAAATCTGACTCAGATCAGAAGATGCTCTGCTAAAGATGCAGAATGAGCACCAAATTAAGCTCTCAAGACAAATATTAACTCCTGCAATCTCAGCCTCTCTAAGGTACCTGCAGCAGGGTGGTAGAAGGTAACAGTTAAGGGCACATCAACTCTACCTTAGAGCTTCTGGCTTTTCCTCTTGAGAAATTTAATGCTGATTAAAAACAAGAGGACATTGGCCTGTCTCAAACCTGGGCAAGCCCACTACTAGCTAAAATTAGCTCATAGCAGTAACCCAGTGCTAGGAAGAAACCTCTCACTTGTCCACAAAGTTCCACTCAAAGAGCATACATGAGAAGAAAAGCTGCTCCACATTACAGACAGACAAGAACAAAAACCTCAGCAACATTCCTTCATAGTTTGAGCAGCCTGTACTTCACACTTGAAAAAAATCCAAGTGCTGCACCTCTCCCATTTTTTTAAGGAAAAGGTAGTCAGACAGGTGCCTTCCCTTGCCCCTGTGCATATTCAGAATAATTTCTCAGTCACATGTGAGGCTGTTCTCTTCACCACAACCACCTTCTCTACAGGGAATTCCTGACCAAGAGCATCTCCTGAGAAAGAGAAACCTGTTCATGGTGAGTCCAAGAACTCCTGGACACTTTACCCACACACTCCATTTGGGCTTCAACAAACTTCCTGCGTCCCCCTCAGCTTCTCAAAGAGGGGCTGCTCCTTGAGCTCTGCCATTATGAAGGTGCCAGATTGTGGCATAACTCCTTTATCCCAAAACTCGCTGCTTTTCAAATTAATCCCCCTCTCAGCTTCACTTCTGACAGGACTTGCAAGCACAGCCAAGAAAATAAACATGCCCAATCATCACCACTGCCTCTTTCAGACACATTTTTGAGCACAAGAGAAATGAACTTTTCCACTGGGAATCCAGGCTTAGTGACAGAAGACCTATTTTAGTTACTTCTCTTTAAACCTTTTGGAAGCAATCCACAGAACTGGCAAGCCAAAAGTCACTTCAGGGAGTAATCAGAAATTTTATTAGAACTGGTTAGGAATAAAATTTTATATATGTATATATATATATGGCACAAGTTCACAGCTCTGGTTGTTACTGTCCACGGAGATTAGAGTAGTAAGGACAGATAAATGCATTCAAAAGCAGTAACTGTTTTAGCCAACAGTCCCCCAGAGCCTTCTACTTCACCTTCCCACACAAATACCATCTCTAGAGGATGGAAACCGCTGCATGAGTGTTAGAAGCCACCACACACATGGGTATAGAGTAAAGGAAGCAACACACCTCTCCTCTTTTCCCAGGGATTTCTCATGGCCCGGAAACTTTAAC
>VWYP01018585.1:228935-251027 GCA_013400435.1 Pycnonotus jocosus | reverse complement strand
GGCACTCGCGCTCCAGCCGCGGCCCCGGGCCCAGGGCTGGCGCCGCCGCAGCGTCCGCGTAGTGACAGCGTGAGGTGTGCGGTGTGCGGTGTACCTGTGCGGTGTGCACTGTGCGCTCTGCCTGTGCGGTGTGCAGTGTGCGCTGTGCCTGTGCGGTGTGCGCTCTGTCTGTGCAGTGTCCGGTGTGGGGTGCCCTGTATCCACCCCACTGCTCTCCGCGCTGCCTCAGAGCAGGGCAGGACCCAGCGAGGGTCGCTGAGCGCGCAAAGGGCAGTGCGGCACCTTCGGGTGCGGAGATGTCGCGGGGACTCGAGGAGCTACGGAGAACTCGTGTTCTCGTCCCCAGCTGTCCCCTAGGCCGGGCGGCAGCTGTCCCGAACACGCTGCAGTCCCTGAGCCCAGAGAGTATCTGGCCTTGCATGGGGAAGAAAGCTGGAAATTTGGGTCTTGAGTCGCACCGTGGCGAAGAGCTGTCAAACTGAGATTGAAATTCCTCTATCTAAATGGAAATGAGCTGTTGCCATTGGAGAGGGATGGTCCATCGCTGCTGTGCCTGGCCCAGCACACACAGGCCCCGGAGCTGCAGTGTTAATGGAGAGCAGAGCAGAGGTGTCACTGTGTGCCTTGGCACTGCCATGAGACCCCATCCCATCCCTACACCAAGCCACAGGAGACATGCTCCCACTCCACATCCCAAGCAACCCGTGAGTCTGTCAAAAGGTGACCTGACCTTGTGCCTCGATGGGCCTTGCATCATGCCTGGGATGTTTTGGGGAGGGACACAGCCACACCACTAGCAAGGCACTGGGATGGTCTCACCTGGAAGCTCATAGAATCCTAGATTTGGGTCAGAAGGTCATCTAGTCCAACCTCCTATTGTGAGCAGGGACGCCTTCAATTAGACCAGGTTGCTCCAAGTCCTGTCCTACCTGGCCTTGAATGTTTCCACACATGGGACCTCCACTCTGAGCAACTTGTATCAGGGTTTTAGCATCCACACTTCTTGTATCTAATCTAAACTGATGTTCCTTTAGCTTAAAACAATCTCCCCTTCTAGGTGCCTGAGCATGCTGGTTTGGAGACAGGCCTCCAAAATTGTGCAAGGGGAAGGACAGAACTGCTCACAGGTGTAGACTCCAAATTAGGTGGAGGCATCCAAGCAAGAGATCTCTTAGGACATTTTCCAAACAGGACACCAGGAGCAACTAAGTGGTTTGGAAGGATGCTGGGAACCATACTGAAGGGACTGAGTGAGGGTGGTCTCCAAGTCAGAAGTCAAAACTTGTCCTTTGGGTCAAACATTTGGTCTTCAGGAAAAGATCAGAGAGGAGGCATTCAGCTGGGCCACATCTGTGCCAGTGCACGTGTGCTATGTATGGGCTACCCTGCACATTCCACTGGCAGCCTGAAGGGATCAGGAGGAAATTTCTCTCCTTTACTCTAAACTCAGGCAGCTGAGCTGTTGAGTTATGTGATCCTCCTGTAGATTGCTGTGGTTGGAGGCAAAACACAGGGCACAGCATTCTCAGAGATACTCAAGTAACTTAAGCAACCCTGCTAGGGCTGGGGTTTCAAACTAATCACTAGGCTTGGGCTACAAGGAACTTCTCCAGGCCAGAGAGGCAGGAAGGGGGCATGGATGACAATGTGAGGGTTTAACCCAGTCCCACAAGGATCAGTTGCTGGTTCTCTCCAACCTCTGAGGTACTTAGGAGCCTTGATGACTTGTGCTGGGATGGGTGATGTGAGGCTTGGCACTAACAAAAGGGCTTCATTTCTAGCAGGTGGGAGACACTAGGGACAGAATTCAGTGAACACATCCCAGCTCTCCAGGTGGGCAAGCTCCAACTCCACTGTCTTGTCAGTTGTCTTGTCAGTCTTTTATCCTTTGTGGTTGCCTCCATCCTGCAAAACTACATATTTTCATAGAATCATAGAATGGTTTAGGTTGGAAAGGACCTTAAAGTGCATCTTGTTCCAATCCCCTGCCATGAGCAGGGACACTTTGCACTATCCCAGGTTGCTCCAAGCCCCATCCATCCTTGCCTGAACACTTCCTGGGATGGGGCAGCCACAGCTTCTCTGGGCAACCTGTGCCAGGGACTCACCACCCTCTCATCCAAGAATTTCTTCTTATCTCATCTAAACCTGCCCTCTTGCAGTTTAAAACCATTCTCCCTTGTCCTGTCACTCCAGGCACTTGTCCAAAGTCCCTCTCCAGCTCTCTTGGAGACCCCGAGGGCACCAGAAGGGGTTTTAAGGTCTCCCTGGAGTCTTGTCCTCTCCAGGTTTAACAGCCTGAATTCCTTCAGCCTGTCTTCATGGGAGACAGCCCTGTGAGCATCATTCTGGTCAGTGAGGTCCTGTGCAGGGGTAACACTGCCCCAAGCTGATCCACAACCAGGCAGAGTGACATGAGGCCACGGCTGCTCCAGCTCAGCCCCAACACCGTGCACGAGCTGTTCCCAGCAGTGCTAATCCAATTACAAAACAAACTTCCTTCCTCCATTATCAGGACCTGCAGTATGCTAAACCAGCCCAGTGATTATAGGGGGCTTAGTGAGGGACCAGCGACCAGGCAATGAATGACAGAGCTGTTTCAGTACCAGGAGGAGGGAGACACAACACAGGCAGTTGGGAGGACACGGGGGATTGCTGGGACAAGTGGATTAGGAATTACCACAAACAAAGGTCTTTGGTCTAACTTTATGCTCCCAACAGGGTTGACCTTAAAGCCATGCAAGGTTGCTTAGGCTCTTGTGCCTCCTGGGGATTAGCATCCTCATGAATGGGGATCCCTGTCACCTCTCTAGCCCTGCTGGATGCCTGCCCCCACCCACCCCATTCCCAAACAATGCTCACTTCAGTCACAGGAAGGCAAAGGCAGCACTAAAATACCCTTTCAACAGAAATCCAGTTCAAATTTTCTGGGGAGCTGTTCACCTCCCACCACCAAGGATGGTAGAACTGGAGTCATGTATGTTTGGTGGTCAGGACAAAGAAAGGGGTTATTTCCCTTTATTTGGCATTGGTGAGACCACACACATGAAGAGACTCAGAGAGTCAGAGAGTCCTGCTGAGGATGGTCGGGGGCAGAATAAGGGAATTTCACATCTTTAGCCTGGAGAAGAAAGGGCTCAGGAGGGATGTAATTCCCACAGCAACATCAGGAGTCATTTTGCTGAAGCACTTGGACACACAGCCCAGCTGCAGGGCAGTCCTGCTGGTCCATGACTGGTTCTGGGGAGCTGGTGCAATGCACACAGGTCTCACTCCTCTCATCCCTGTGCTCAGCAGGGATGCACCTGAGATGGAGCCAGGCTGCTTGGGCAGGATTTCACCATAAGGCTGCACAGCCAGCACTGGCTCCCAGGCAGTTTGCTCCCTGCCAAAGCTCCTCAAGAAAACAGCCCCACACTATGTGAGGAGCTGCACAGGCACATGAAGCCTCTTCTTTCCCACCCACAGCCTCCAAGAAGGCAGAGGATCCCCCTAGCTGTTCACTGGAGCCATCAGGGCACAGCAGGGCTGCTAAATGGCACTTGAAATCTTTTAAGTGCAGAAAGGGCACCCAGCAGCATTGCTGCAGATTTGTCCATCTCCAGCCTTTCCTGCAGGCTCTGGGAAAAAAGCCCTCCCACTGGAGTCACCTCCATCCCCACTGGACAAAATGCCTCCCTGGGATGGAGAGAGGCAGCCAGAGCTGCCAGCAGCCAAGTGGGCTGTAAGGAGACACCGACCAGCTCAATCCACTGCCTTTTAAGGAGCGGCAGAGGCTGAGGCATCCTGGAACAACTCACCACACTTCTGCAGGCTCCCAATCACGGGGTGCATTCACAGACCACACTGGCCATGCCCCACGGCCCCCACAGCAGTTTAAAACTGCAGGACAGCCAGGACAGCCGTCTCTCAGCTAAGATCGAGTCTGAAAAACCCCAAAGCTGCGGATGGCAGAGCAGGGTTCCTGCCTTGGCTGCAGCACTCACCCACATGAAGTCCCCACAGTCCCATCAATCACCTCAGTTCCCCCCAGCAACCAGCAGGGACAGCTTCTTCCTGGCAGCAGGCAGAGGGGAGGATGATGCTTTCACAAAGCCTTCATCAAGCCACTGCTAACTCAGCCCACCAATGCCCAAGGGTTTTGCTCCAATAACAGGAAAGGTTTTGCTGGTCCAGCAGTGAAGTTGCTGCTGTCATCCCCACCCAGAGAGCAGAGGGGAAGGGGAATGTGCTGCTGGGGAGTAATAGCAGGATGGAGCTTAGGCTGAAGCATGGATAGAAGAAATGTACGTGCATGGGTATAGGAGCAACACCAGAAAAAAGGTTAAAAGGCAAGGTATGTAAGAAACAATACAGAGCACCAGAGAGAGGTTCAGCAAAAAAAAAAAAAAAAAGAGAAGAGCAATCTGGCCCAAAGACAAGGTGTCAGGAAGACAAACAACAGGACTAGAGCCAGTAAATTCTCAGAGGAGATCAGGAACTCTGTGAAATTCAAGGGCTTTGCCTAAGATTCATGAGAGCTGAAGGAAAACAAGAAGGCAAAAGATCCCAAAGAGCACCCTCTTCTACAGGGAGTAACAGGCAAATCCAAAAATCAACTCATCACTGCCCACAAAGGATCTCAAAGACATGGCAAGGACATGACCACCAGCATTCTTTGTCCCTTGTGTCTCAGAGGACTGCACGGCTGGAGGGCACGCCAATCTCAGTGTACGCAACGGCGCAGGGAAAATCAATTCCCTTAAAGATTTTGTGTAACAAATTTTCCCCTTCCACTGTTTTGCTGCACTGATCTTCCACTCCTGGTGGGATGTGGGCACAGAGTCCCATGAAGCAGGAGACAACCATGCACCGCTTTATTAGGCAGTGGTGCTGCACACATGGCCAAGGCCGGTCACTATTTACGTTTGGCAAAGGATGGCAGTGAGTACTGAGCACCAGTGCAGGTGAGGGCAGCCTGCCTCACAGCCTGCATGCCTTGCTGGCCCCAGGCAGGTCCTGCTCAGCCCTGCCAGCCTCCTGACCTGCGGGCACAGCCGTTTCATCTCTCATGGGCAGAGCTAGGCACCCTCATGGAGGTACCTCAGGCCTGCTACCGGATGATTTATCCCTGTACTCGCACACACCGCCCCCCTCCCTGGACTCTCCAAGGTCCCAGCTCCAGTCCTGGCATCCCAAGCTCTGCCAAGGAGGCAGGTGTGGAGGTGTGGACAGCCGGCGAGCCCCACTCAGCTCCTCGCACAGGGGGTCCTTCCAGTGCCATGCCAGCACACAAACCAGTGGGAGCCCCTGGGAGGGCAGGACGAGGGGCCTGGCTGCAGCAATCCCCAACAGCACTGGCTGTGCCCAGCGAGCTGCTCACGGGCTGACGGTCTGGAGCCCATCCTTGGCACGGCGGCACTCAGCCCTGTGGATGGGCCAGTTTTGGGTGCACCCAGCCTTGAGCCTGGCTCGTGGGGTGGTTCCTATAGGGTACGGATAGCCACCGGGTAAAGCAAGGACATGTGCTCGGCCCCCTTGATGGGCAGCTTGCGGCTGGCGTAGTGATGGATGATCTCCGGCACGCTGTCGAAGGGCGGGCTGTGCTGACCCAGCACGTACTTGTTCTCCTGTGTCCGGGACAGTTTCATGTGCATGAAGCCCTGGCTGCTCCTGCAAGGACAGATCAAGGCAGGGTTAAAGGGTAGAGCTGGCCCCAGCCTCCCCTCATCTCCTGACCCCCTGACACAGGCAGCCTCCCCCTGCAGCTGAGGGGGACACTGCTGGCTCCTGTCTGCAGCCACGGCCCTGCCTGCACCATCCTGCTCCTGGCTGACTCCAACAAAGCCTGCAGAGCAAAGGAGGGACATGGCCAACGATGCTGCACTGTGTCCCCTTGGGGAGCACGGCCATGCAGTGGGGTGTGTAGGGCCCTTCCAGGGTGTGTGTGGGTAGGGAAGGCATCACCTGGGCAAGAGCAGGAGAGGCACTTGCTGTAGGATTACAGACAGGTAGTGGCTTTTGCTCCTTGCATGTGACAAAGCCCATTTTGCAACTGCTCTGGCTCTCAAAGTAGCCCCTCAGCTCCCAGGTCTCCAGCCTCACTGTGGCAAACCAGGTTTTTCTCCTTTGGCGCACAGCCAAAGGATTTTCTCCTTCCCCCTCTCCCCGTGCCACTGCTGCAGGCTCCATAAAACCTGCTCAGCGTAGCAAGACCATTTCCCGGCACAGCACGGGCACCAAGCCACGCCAAGCTGTGCAGGCAGATCCTGCCACAAACGCTGATTCCAAGTGACGGACTAATGGCCCTGTTGCTATTAATTTGCGTCTCCGAGGAGAGCCGCAGCCTGTCTGCAGCGTCTGGATTGCACATTATGGCAAAATATTGATGACTTAAAAGCAGACAGGACCTCATCAGTGATGCTGAAACGCTTCTAGTGCTGCACAGCCCGGCCCCATCCCCCCGGCTGGAGACGGGCCATAATGGACAGCCCAGCTGCATTAGCAGAATAGGTTTGCAATCCATTTAGAGACAGAAGCAAGGAGCCAGCTGTCCTGGGAGACAGCCACAGTCCCTCAGCATGGGCTGAGGAAAAGCAATAGCTTGGCCATGTCTTGTGTCCCAGTGGTAGGGAACCAGAGCGCTGCCACATGGAACCACAGAGAGATGATACTGGTTGTGTTTTGCCCAAATTGTTCCACAGGTCTTTGTCACAAGCTCAGGGATGTGATGAGATTGCACCCCTGGAGAGATGACTGAGGGAACAGGTTGTAAACACCAGCAGCCAGGACAAGGGGTGGGTGCTGCTCCTGCTGAGCACCGTTGCAGGCACAAGGAAGCTTTGCAGTGTGGTCTCAGCCACTCTCATGGAGGCACAAGTCAGGAAGGAATCACTGTCCAAGCATCGGAGGCAATGCATGACCCTGTCCATGACCAATGCCTAGCCTGGACCAGCCAGGACTGTCATGGCAGGATTAAATCCTTCCAGCTACCTAACCTGCTCCTGGCTGCTCTCTTTTGTGCATATTTTCCTGTAAAGCAACACCAAAGAACTTTAGGTCAGCATCGGAATACTTTTCAGACCATCTCCTTGGCTGTGCCTCCTTCCTCAAGGAAAAAAAAAAAAGAATTAAAAAAAGGTAATAGAGCTGCAGACAGCCAGCTTACAGCTCTCAGCTATATAAAAAGCATCCCAGGGGATCTTCCCTGAACAGGCTCTACAGAGAAAGGCAGTGGAGTAAAAATCCTGCTCCCGGGGCTGTGAGTTCTCCACAAATTCTGCAAGGACAGGCAATGCCCAAGGAACTCCTTGATGGGCTGGGGAAGGTGAGACACTGCTGCACACGATGGCCTAGCCACACATGCCACCTGAGAGGAGGATTTTGCCATAAGACTAAGGATGATGGCAAGAAGTAAGGGAAAAAACATTAAGAGACAGGTGACTGGCTTGTGTAGAGGTGATGGAAAGCCACCTTTGTTGATGGAATGCCACCTCCCAGGCACTCCAACACACGTTCTAATGCCACTCACAAGGTGATGGTGAGACCTCTCACAGCTTAAATGCAGCTCACTAACCAGAAAAAGCTGTTGCTCCAAAATGGCTCACAAGCCAGGGCAAGGAAAAAACGCAGAAAATTAAAACATAAGTAAAAATTCTGACTGGAAAAAAAAAAGCAAAGGAAGAAGCTCTTCTAGAAGCATTTGCTGGCTGATCTGAAAGCTCTAAATGCAGAAGAAAGAAAGAAAGTGTATTTTCAGTAGAGCTTCTGCCCTGGTTTGGTGCTGAAGGCAACAAAAAGAGTGAAAAAAAATGTGGAAAGAGATAGAGCAATCTAATTCACAATTGTGCCACTGGGAAATAAACAGAGAGGCTGAAACCCCTATGGAGCAATGCAGGTAGAGAGACCACTGGGGAAACTGAAAGTATACTGAGAAAAGCATAGGGTTGTGGGGCCTTTTGTTGGGCAGAGATAGCTGAAGTGCTCAATGAATACTTGTTTCCCATCTGGCAGGAACAGACCTAATATAGCTGTCCAGCAGAAGAGCAAGAAGGTATTTGCTCATCAATCATCATCTTCAGACAGTAACAGCTTCGATTTTGTGGATTCGTGCTGCCCCAAGAGCCAAGAAAGAGCTGGATGAGGAGCTGTGGGCAGTACCCTGCTGTCAAGACGTTTGCAGAGATGCTTCATGCCATTCTGGCATTCAGGGAATCTGGAAAACTTGGGGAGTATGTAAAGATTCCCCAATAACTGTGGGCTGTGGGGATGAGGTTTCCCTACTGGCAAACCAGAGCAGGGTAAAGCCCTCTCTACAGCTGTGCAATGGATCTGTGGGCAGGGGGAGGCAAGGATGGGTACCCACACTTCCATCAACAACGGGCTCATACAAACTTTCTTTTCTGATGAAACTAAGCTACAAAAAAAGGGAGAACAAGGAAACAAAGCTGGAAGCTGTAACCAGACACAATTGACTGAGAAGTGAGGCACATCATTTGATCCATCTGAGGAATTATTAGCACTGCCAAGGAAGAGCAGTGGGCCTCCAGATCTTCCTGAGAGATGTTTTTGCCAGACACCAAACCAGAAACCTGTGCCACACCACAGAAAAGTGTGGAGTTCATACTGCAGCCATTTCTGCCCACTTGTGGTCATCTCACTAGCCAATTAGCAAGGGAAAATCACTTGGGGCACCGACCTAAGGCACCTGGTCACCTCTGCCATGGGTGCACAACCCCCCAGCCCTCACTCACTTCAAGGAGAGGGAGAAGTCGTTCTTGCTGGTCTCGCTGTTGCGCACCAGGTAACTGGCCTCCTTGCACAGCCTCAGCAGCGTCTCCGCGTCCGTCCGGCTGATGGCCCCATGGTACCAGCTGGAGGGGGACAGGGAAGGGCTGTGACCCAGGGAAGGGCTGTGACAGGGACCCAGGGCACAGAGCAGGCACCACGGGAGGGGCTCTGCCCTGGGGCAGCCCCAACGCCAGCACCTCCCCAGGGATTGCAGCCACATTCAGCAGAGGGAAGGAGGTGGCACCACAGGGGATGGGAGACAAGGGGCAGGGACAAACAGGCTGAAATGTGGAGCCAAGGAAGAAAGGAAGAAAGGAAGAAGCAAGTCTGCCCTGGGGCTCTCTAGTGCAGGTGCAAGGGTCAGGCAGGACTCACCACTGGCTCTCCAGGGGCAGGGCAGGGTCAATCCTCTCCCCGACAAAGGGGCCAGGCTCAGTGGTCAGCGTCTTTGTGCTCTTGAGGCTGCTGGAGCCGTGCCTGAGGACAGCCCTGGCCTTCTCCTCCCTGCAGGGTGAGGTGCGGCCATACCCCGGCCCCTCCGATGGACCTGCAAGACAGACACGCATCACAGGCTGGGATCCTAACCCTGTCTGGCAGGAAGAGCCAGAGCCACCTACATCACACTGGGTCACCCCACACTGCCCCATCCCCCCGGTCTAAGCACGGGGCAGCTCTTGGGCTGCTGCTCACTGCAGTGCCCAGGCTGGGTCCCCACCCTGCCAGGCCTGGAGCCAGTAGCTGAGCCCATGGAAGACATTTCCAGGGAGGTTTCAAAAGCTCGAGAGATTTTGCTAATGCAAAAATAGATTCAGTGCCTGTGGTACAGAGTTAAGTGAGATGCAGAAAGAAGAGGTTCCCCAATCTCAGAGGAAAAAGTTAAATTTTAAAAAAAGAAGAAGGGATAGATGGAGCAAATGGAAGCAGTCAGTTTGGAACCGATGGACACATTTCTGCTAGCACAAATAAACATGGGGTGAAAATTCCCCGAGGTTGGAAGGGGATATTTTAAATGCAGGTACCTCCCTGATGCTGCCACCTGCCTGTCACCAGCCCAGCCACTGCCATGAGCGCGAGGGATTGACCGAGCCGTGCCCCAGGGACCTGGCCTCCCACTGCCTGTTATTTCCACGCAGGATGATTTCAACATTAACAATATCATTTCTCCTTCTTCCCAAGAGTTCATTATTGTTCCCTGTAGCACCAACCCCCTTGCACAAATTACTTATTGATCGGGCAGAGCTGCCACAGTGTGGGGCTGCTGGGGGCTGACACTGTGGCAGCACAGTCAGCCCGGAGGAGGCCGAGCCCAGAAATGCCCTAGGCCTACTGGAATGCCCCAGACAGGACAACTCTCCATGCTTCCTGGCTGCTGGAGGGGGAGGCAAAAAATAGCCAGAGGAATGTTTTCCTCTCTATCAGGGCATCCTCTAAGGCAGCTGTCTGAGTGACACCTTGTCCAGGCCCTATGCGGGTGAGCGGGACTCCAGACCCCCCAGCACTGCAAGGAGGGGAAGGCAGCCAAAAGCAAACCCAGCCAAAATCCTCTGCAGCTTAGCATGGCATAAACCACCCTGAGCACAGCTCAAGGAGGAGGTGCCTGACATTACGGCTTGACAAGCCCTGCTTTTGCAGCACTCTGGCTTTTCACCAACCATGCTCGCCCTTGTACATCACACACAGGCTTCAATTTCAACTCATCACCTTAAAAAATTGGGGCAATCGTTAAAAAGCCAGACAATCAAACAGCCCAAGTGTTTGCTGGCGGCACAAAGTCATTGCGTTACAGGCTCAAAAGAAATGCATTGCACCTGTCAGAAGGAGACAGAGGCATGTGCATGATTAAACAGGATATTAAAAACAAGCCCTTAGGAGGAAGAAGACATCCTTCAAGACATTCAAGTCACCCCCAGACAAGGGAAATAGAAAATGAGACAAAACTCTGGCAAGATAAACTTAACACAACAAAGCAAGGCAAGTCAGAGGGAAAAAAAGAGCCTCTGTATTGCTAAAACCAAGAAAAATGACAAACTGATGTGTTCATCAGGAGCAGGATGCATGTCAGAGCGACTGTGAGGATAAAAAATGATGGGGGAAAAGAAGAGGCTGCATAACAAAGAGATTAATTTTTCTTGACACCTGCATTCATTGCAGGAAGAGGATCAGAAAGTTCCCACCTGCCAAGACCTTTCTTCTTCAGGACTGATCTCAGCCTGCAGCATCCCTATGGATTTGGGAAATACCCAACAAAGCCCTGGCAGAGCGGCTGCCAGAGTGCCCCCACCACCAGCACCAAAATAAGGCATCACCTGCAGCCTGTGCTCAAGCCTATCCAGGAGGCAGCAAAGGCCACACTGGGTTTATCTCATGAAGCTCTGCAGGGATCTGGGAAACTGCAGATAAGGAAATCAGACATGTGCACCTGCCATGTCACAGTGCCCACCTGGACAGCGTTAGTGACACACAGGCAGGCTCGGCAGGCCGCTACACAGGAAAGGCACATCCCAGTTCCCCACTGGTAACAATGCAGTCATGGCTTTCCACAAACTCCTCCCACCTAATGCTCTCGGCAAAATCCTAATTCACCACTGCATAAGAGCAAGGTCCTTAAAATATTAATAAAGGGTTAAAAGAGAAGCAGCAATATTTGGCTTTCGTAAGTGAGACTGCCAGCAGCATCCAAAGGGGATTTACCCAGGGGCTCTGTGCACAGCACACACAAAAAGGCCTTCACAACAAGGCAAAACTGAGATGACAAAGTGTACCTGGGAGATTTGGCTGCTCATGATAGCAAAAGCAAGAGTGGAGAATCCACAGGGACCTCCTGACACTAAGCAGCAACATAATAAAACAGCAGAGGAAACTGAGCAGCACTAAATGATGAAGGGAAAAAACAGCCCCAACTTCAGCACTGGGATCTGAATTAGCTGCTAACACACCTGTAAGGGACCTGGGCATTAAAAGTAGCAAGAAAACATCAGCTAAATACTCAGTGCAGTTGTTCAGAAGACTTTAAAAGCAGCCATCAAATGTTGGGAATTTAGAGGCAAAGAGGAGAGAACAAAAGGGACAGTAATGACTCTGCTATGCCATGGAATAATACCCCAGAGCAGCTCTGCTGCTTCCAGCAAAGAGGCACCGATGAGCTTGTGCCTCTTTGCAGCAGGAAGGTGCAGCAGGACAAACACCTGGTGTCCAGCACATGACAACTGAAGGGGCCAGGAGGAGCTGGGGGAGGGCAGAGGAGGAGGGTCCTGTCTGGCACTGCCCAGGGTAAGCCCCGAGGCATCACAGCAGTCCAGAGTCACTGCAAGCATCAGCTGCAGCCCCCCGGACTCGCCGCTGTCACGCAAGACCCACCATTGGCGTCTTCGTAGCTGTGCTGCGGAGGGAGGGGGGCACCAGCCTCCCCATCCAGGGGGCTTTCACTGCTGTCCAGCTGTCCCACCGGCGGGGGCCATGGCAGGTCTTTAATGACCTTGATTTCAACTGGATGGGGGGGTGGGGAGGGTGTGGGAAAGAGAGAGAAAGAGAGAGAAAGAAAGAGTTTAGGAAAAACCATCAGCAACACCAGAGGCCCACAGAAAAGGAGAGCAGTTGAGAGGGAACAGACTTGAGCACTAAATTCCCAGGAGCCCTACACCAGCTTGGCCATCTCATCCCCTCCACAGTAGCAAGCAGAGTCAGGCCTGAGGTGGGGCACATTCCCAATGGAGAGACTGCTGTTCCATCAGTTTTTCCAGCCAACCCTTTCTGGGGTTTGAGGGAGTCTGCAATCACCCCTTTCCACATACTTGTCTGTCTGGGGGTCTTTGCCAAGCATCCCATTGCCATCTGTCCTGCCTGTGTATCTGTCTTACCCTGGGTACCTCCCAGCAACCCACAGGGTCCACATTCCCCTGCCAGGCACCAGTGGGTTGCAGCCTTGTGCCAGTAGCAGCTGCCCATCAGCAGGGGTCCCATGGACCCCAGATGGGGGAATGGGCCAGAAGAGATATTTTGGCATCACTGGAGAGAAAAAACAGTGCATGAGAAACAGCAGGAACTGCTCTGGCTTCAGAAAAAAACAGGCAGCAGGTCCCAGCATGGCCCAGGGAACAGTGACCTGACTCCCTTGGGACTTGGAGCAGGCCTGAAACACCCTGAGCAGCACCCACATGCATCCACATGTGAGCCAGACCTGTGAACACACCACCTCCACCCAGGGATATCAAGCAAGGCAGCTCATCCAGGGCACAGACACCTCAGCACAAAGCCAGCCCAGCAGAGCACGGTGTTCCAGAAAGGAGCCCAACACGCCAAATCCTCGGCACAGGGTGCTGTGGGACCTGGCAGCCCCAAGCACAGCTAGGCACTACTGAGCTCAGCACGCATATCTCCAGCTTTTGGTGTCCAAACCCAAAAGGTGAACCACTCTCCAATCTCAAATTCCCACATCTCTCTCTGCCATCATCTAAACACAGTGCCACCAGCCTGAGCACCCTCAGCAGCAGCTGCAGCAGACACACAATGCTGCAATTAAAATGCATCCTAGATAAGAGTGCAGCAATTAGCCAGCACTGGCAAGGAGCCAGCTCTAATGCACAGCATGGATTTCCTCATTACCAAACACAAACACAATTGATCCCACAGCACGGATAAATAGGTCAGTGGGGCTGGACGAAGGCTCCTTGGGTATCCTCCTGCCCTGAGGAAGGAGGGATCTCCTTGAGCCCAGGATTGAACCTACACCTCCAACACAAGGTTGAGGGTGTTAATTTGCACCAGAGGCTGTGACTGGAGCACGGAAGAGGCAATGGGAGACAGCTGCTGGACAGGTTACCAAGGCAGCTCTACCCATCACTCTGTCCAGCCTGGCTCCCTGCTCAAACAGCTTCTGCAAGAGCACAAGCAGTCCCTGAGCTATGGGAATGCAGAGACCAACATTACTGACCCCTAGAAGATGAAGGAACCCCAAAGACACAACTTCACAAAAAGCGTTGTTTGCTTTATGGCTGCTCCCATCACTCACCTGCAAAGGCTTTGGAGATCCGCTCCTTCTTCCATTCCCAGGGCTGGTCATATTCCTCTGGGGGCCGCTCATCATCCTCGGGCAGCCGGGACTCCCTGGGCCTGGGGCAGGCTGGGCAGTCACTGTCCATGTCCAGCACTGGCTCATAAGGAGTGTCATAGAGGTGCAGCGGCCGGGCAGGAGCCTCCCGTAAGCCCTTCTGGCGGATCTCTATCCAGAGAAGAGGGAAAAGACCATGAGCCTTCTGCCCAATACAGCCATGGTCCCCAAAACTGTGCTAGATGGCAGGGCTCAATGTCACCCGTGCATGAAACGGGCAAGGGAGCATCAGCAGAGGGGGAGACAGTGAGGAGCTGCCAGAAGCAGGAGAGCTGCTCAGCAGCACCAAGATCCCCACGGTACCACACCCTCACTCCCGGGCAGCCTGGCAAAATGGGGTCCATGGGGACAGAGTACCCCAAGCCTGATTTCCTGCAAGCAGTGAGGCTGGGTTTCTCCCCTGGACACCCTGAGTGGTTGGTTTAATAAAATGCCCTTCCCTCAAGCAAAACAAAGTCTCTCCCACAGGCACAAGCAGCCTCTCCCTTGCTTGCTGGTTTTTCCAAGAAATATAATGGTCTACTTCAAAAAGCCACATGAGCTTTCCAGAAACCACTTGCTCCAGGAAAACCACAGAGCTGCAAAGCAGAGCCAGAGCCAGAGCCAGCATGGTGACCCTGAGCACTTCCTTCAGGAGCACACGCTCCCAGCTCGCCAGCTTTCCAGCCCCAGACAGGCCCACTGGGGGCCCTGCTGCTGCAGCAGACACAGCATGTTCTGGCCCAGTCCTAACTGAATTAAATAGCTCCCACATCCATCTTAGTTTTAAGCCAGATGCATAGAATGTCAGGTCTCTCCTGGCTCAGCCTGGCAATTGAGGTCCTGGGGGACAGCATCACACGGAGAGATGTGCCCATAGTGCTCAGACAGTCCTTGCATGCTCTTGCAAACCCAGTGCACAAGGATAAAGCTGGGAAAATTTGCCTGCAAAATGGCTGTCCTCCACCACAACCATCACCCAGGTTTGCCTTATGTGGGGGAGCTGATGCTGACAGAGGCTGCAAGGAACAAAGTACAGTGGCCACCAAACTCAGGGACCAGAGGTGTACAGAGTGGCCTTTGCTTGACGCCTTCCACCTTACCAGCCATCATCTTTTGGGCTTCATATGGCTCCATATATCCGTCATTCTCCATCACCTTCTCCAGCCCTGCCTGGCTACCTGCCACCTGTGCCGCATCAAAGGGATCTGCGTAGTCCTCCAGGACAGCCAGCTGGAAGAGGGGAAGAACAGGAAAAGGGTTAAGGCACTCTCTGCCTTCATCAGGAGGTGGAAGGCAGAGCTCACCATGAGCTCCTCCAGCAGCAGCCAGAGCAGCCACTGAGATCCCAAGCCCACATCATGGCAGCTCTGCAGAGCCTGCAGGCAGCTGACAGCTTTCCAGGCACCAGCACTCGGCTGTGGAAATGCTCCAGCCTTTGTCCCGAAAGCTGAGATGGAGCCAAGCAGAGCAGAAGGCAGCCCTGCCCCTCCCTCACCATCAGGCCCCAACTGCCAGCACCCACACACATGCCCTGGCCAGGTCCCCACCATGGTGCAGGGCTGCCAGCAGTGCTGTCTGTACCCCTCCATGGCACACAGATGCTCTCCTGCACACAGCCACATTTCCTTTCCCAAGGTGGAGAAGGGGCACAGATCCCAAAATAGGGGTGTCAGCTGCCATTGGCACAACTAGGAACTCACTGGTTATTTTCCAGGGCTCCTGTGCACTCATTTGAAGAGCTTTTCTAACAAAAGGGCTAAGAATAGCCCATGGCTTCCTCTCCATTCCTTCCCAGACCTCCACAGCATCCCCAGACACATCCTAAGCTAAGTAAGACAAGATAAAACCTTCCTGCAGGAAGCACAACCAGGAGCTTCTCAAGTGCCATGTCACAGGGTCAGCAGTAAATTCCTGGGATTTATGTTTATTAGTGAAAAGGAGAGGATCCTGCAGTAGGAAATGGGGCATGTCCCAGAGCTCAATCCCCTCCAGCACTGGAGCCACATGCTTGCTCTAGCATCCCAGCAGCTTCCCAGTCAGAGCACCCCACCACATAACACTACAGTCCCCAAGAAGCCTGGAGCTGTACATCCCACCTCCAGCCCCAAAGCCTGCTCCCAAAGTGGGGCCAGGCAATATTTCCAGCAGCAACCAAGTGTACCCAAGCATCTTGGCAGGGTCTGGTCACCTACCAGGATGCAAACCCCCAGCTTGGGGGATTTTGCTACCACAAAATGGGTTATGCAGATGTCCCACAGCAAGGACCAAATGTCCCAAGCATGGTGTGGCAGCTGCCCAATCCCACCTGGTGCCAGACTCCATCCTCACCACTATGCTGCCCCTGCTCCTGGCCAGCCATGGAGACCATGGCTGCTCACACATTCCTCTGCAGCTCCAATAATCAGCTTAAAACAAAAGATTTCGCCCTCCTTCCTGCGCAAAATGCCCAACAATAGCCTGTGACAGAAAACTCAGCAGGAAAAGGGAACAGGAACTGGAACTGTAAACACCTCCATGCAGTCCCAAGACTTGGCATCCCTGTGAGCTACATGAGGCACACGGCTCTCTGTGCTGGGGTCACCTCCTCCTTAAATGTCCCAGCTCCATGGGCAGCCAAAGCACAGGGAATTGGGTCAGCTCTGCAAGCCAGGCCCCTCCCTGCCAGGGCACGAGCAAATAGCTGATCATCCCCAGATCTCATCCCAGCTACCCCACAGGAGCAGAACAGGGTTCAGACATGGGAGCTGCAGATGCTCTCACCCCTCAGCAAGGTGGCAGAGGACAGACGGTGTCAGAGTACTGGCTCCACCCTAGGCAGGGGGGCCAAGCCAGGACAGGGCTGCAGGAGCAGCCAGCCCCCAGCTTTGCAGAGGGAGACAGGCAATCTGCTCTCACCTCTGTCATCTGAGGGTGACATGGCATCACTTGGGGTCCGTCAGGCACTGGGGACACAAAAGAGCAGTGCTGAGCCCAGAGGTCTGCAGCCCTTTGCTTGCCACCACCAGGGCAAAATTTTCCTGGGGAAACAAAAGTCAGTGGTGGCTTTTACAGCTGCTTGGTCAACCAGGACCTGCTTCCCACCTGCTGCCTGCAAGATCTCAAAGAAGCTGCTCCAAACAGCCAGGAGATCCCATGGCCCCTCCCATGCCTTGAAAGCTGCAGAGGCTCTTGCTGTACCTCAACACCTGCAGAGCACAGCCCTGTGACAGCAACAGCATCTTCACACATGTGCTCAAGACAATGGAGGCATGGGCATGCCAGCAGCATCCCTCTACACACAAATGCACCAGCTCAACCAGCCAAGGTGGGTGGATGGGCAGTGCCATGTCCAATGCTATCTCTAAGCAGAGCTCTCATGGCTCCAAGCATGCTGGGGGCTGTGAAATGCAGTTTGTTGACCCTCCTGGGGTTAGCTGTCTGTTCCTCGGGCCTCAAGTCCAACCTGACCACATTCAAACCTGCCATGAATCACATTTCCTAGACAGGCACAGACCTATCTTGCTGCTGGTGCCAGTCCTGGACCCTCCCTCTGCGCCATACACACAGAGCAGCTTCAGACAGCACCAAGAGGCTTCCCTGCATGCAGTGGCCACTGTCATAGAATCATTAAGGTTGGAAAAGGCCTCCATGACCATCAAGCCCAACCTTATTTCCAAATGTATTTCCTTGTGTTTAGGTCTGGCTTCGTGGGGAGGAACACATGAGCTCCAGCAGGCTCACAGAGTGGCCCCCACACAGATGCTTCCAGGTCTAGAAAGCAGAGGATGGTGGAGAACCCTAACAGGTCTCTGTCAACACCCCTAAAACTGGGTATTTTGCCTGTAGAAGTTTGCAGAGGCACTCAGCAGAGAGTAGATGGACTCTGTTGGCAGAGGATGTGGTTTGCTGGGTTCAGCTCGGACCCAGAGCAAATGGGTCTGATTAGGGGCAAGCTCCTTGGGTTTGAGGGGAGTTTGCCACACTGGTTTGCTTCTCCACTGCCTCAAGGATGCCACTTCACAGGAGCAAGGTCTCCCAGCTGTAGGGTGATGAGAACACAAATTCATTTGTTTTTTAAATGGTTAGATGCACAAGCAAGCCCACGAGAATGGCACCTCAAGCCCCAAGACTGAGGGGCTGGAAGCTCCAGCCAGTGCCAGGAATGGGACAAACAGCAGGGATCATGCAATTACTGGGCACATCCTAATGCCCTTGCACGTGGGGCCGTATTACGGTTTCCCAGGAAACTGCATCTCTGACATTTCCTAATCTGAGTACTGGACTTTATGAGCTGTGCAGGGCTCTCTGCAGCAGCCACAGGACAAACAGCTGCTCCCACGAGTGGGAAGGGGCCACAGCTGCTGGCAGGGCAGCTCCCAGGGGTGCCCTAAGCCCCCCTGCTTTGCTCAAAGGCCAGGCATTTCCATGCTTTGCTCATGTTCCACGTTGCTGAGGGAGCTGCTCACTGCCTGCTGATCCCACCATATGGCTGTGGAGGCACTGCCTGCTTATACGTAGCATGAGCTTTGCTAGATTTGAAATAATTTCGGTGAAAAGCAAAAGCCTGACATGCAAAGCCATCATCCCAGGGCAGCTCTTGGTGCAGACCAGTCCTTCAGGGAGCAGCCAAGCACCACTGGCACCTGGACATATATCCTGCTTGAGCAGGAGTGTTTTTCACGTCTTTATCTCCCACAGCAATGCACACCCAGATCCCTGCTGCAGCACTGAGGCTGGTCTTGCTCTATTATATATGCCAACAATAAGGGAAAAAAAGAAAACCAAAACAAAATTAATGCGAAGAACCAATTCATCACTGGGTTCTCATAGTCAAACAGCTTTTATGCTGCCCACCAGTGAAGGTGACAGATCACAGCTCTTCAAGAGCATTCACAGTTCAGATACCAAAATCCCACGGCAGAGCTGGGGTTCTTTGTCCCATCTTGCCCAGAAACATTCTACCTGCCACCACCTTCTGCCACAACAAGATGTTCCACTCTACACAGAGGCTTTCAGAGGATTCCTGCAGAGATCCTCCACCTTAAAAACGAGTTTCCTGCCCTGGAGATTAAGCATGTTTGGGGTGTCCTCAGAAGATTGGTTAAATCAAACAAACTCTGTCAGGTGCAGAATTCCTCCAGTTTTACACATCTGGCAGCTCGGCTTTTGGCAGATACTGAAGCCAAACCCAAAAGCAAACACAGTGCTGACCTTCCAGGAAGGGTCTGGTGCAGGGCCCAGAGGGGACAGCTGGGCCAGGCAGGGAGCCTAGGGCTGCACCCGTGGCACAGGAAGAGGGCACGCGGGACAGACAGCACAGCATCAGCACGGCGTAAGATGACTCAGTTCAAGGAGGCTCTCACAGGAAAGACACACACCCAAGAGCTTCCTGACCGGCTGTTCCCACACCCTTCAGCACTGCCCCTGCACTCCCAGCAAGAACAGCAGCAACAGGTCCCGGTGGGCTCAGGACAAAGGTGTCCTCAGGCAGATCCCCAAGCCCATCCTCAAGCACGGGTGCAGGCAGCAGAAGGTCCCTCATGGCATCTCTCCCCACTGCATCCCACTGGTGTTGCTTCTTGTGCCTAAGCCAAACGCAGCAGGGAAGATACTCCAGAGTATCCACCTGGCTGGGGTGAACTGCACAGGGCCAGTCCATTGTCCACTGTGTGGGGAAAGGCCTGGCAGACCAAGCAGACTGAGGAGGACCTGTGCCATCCACACCATTTCCAGCAGAGTTTGGAAAGCAGCACAAGCCACTGCAGAGCTCGCTCTAAAGCATCCCCACAGGATGCTGCAGATCCCACAGAAGGCACAAAGATGTGACAGCTCATGCTACAGCAGCAAAGCATCATGCAGCCCAGGCAGGAAGGATGTGCCAAGATGTTCCTGCCCATTCCATTCTCCAGAACAGGCACAACAGCTACAAGCAGGCACAGGGTGCCCAGGGAACACAGCCCCCAGCCACAACAAACCACACCATCTCAGCCAAACCACACAATCAGGAACCAGTGACTGTTCTTTTCATTCCTCTCCATCCTAATCTTCCTCACTTGCAAGGACTGCATATTTTATAAGAGTGATTTTCCCCATCAGTCATTAAAAAAACCCCTCTCTGCTCCAGCAGCTTTGTCTGTACAAAGAATTGTACTTCTCCTTTAATCTCCAGTATCACCACAACCCAAGGGATCTGCAGTCTCAGGCCCTGCAGCAGGTAGGGGAGAGTGCCCACAGCCTGTTCCTAAGTCTGTGAGCACCGAGCCCCCTGCACAACCATCATCTCAGCAGAGGCTCCAGCTCAGCACCAGTATCCCTTCCCTGTGCCAGGACAGCTTGACATCAGAGCAAGGGTCACAAACAGAAGTAAGCTCCCAGCAGGCACTTCCATCCTCCTGTACCACCTCCAGGAAGAGCCACCATGATGTTGGAGCAGTTGGGGAACCCTCCCACTGCTCAGCCCAGTAGATGAGAGCTGCAAAGGGCTTTTCAGCCCAACAGAGTTGCTCCACATGGTGGATGCTCCCTGGCTCCTCCAGGAAAACTGTATTAATGGACAGCTGCAAATATTATCAAATATTCCCACTTTTACTCTGGTTTCACCCAGGCTCTGGAGCTCTGTGTCACATACCAGAGCCCCAAAGAATTAGAAGCCTCCTCCCTACAGTGGCATGCAGGAGACTTTATCAGTAATCTAATCACTGCTCTTCCTGGAAAAATGAAGGGTCTTCTTCAGCCTAGCATGGTTAGCAGAGTTTCCCCAAATGTATCCCAGCTTCTGACTTTTCTCCAAATTTCTCAGATTCTCCCCAGCCTTTGGATCCCCAAACAGCCTGGCTGTACCTGTCAGCAGTCCCTGCTTCCCACAGCTCTGGCTCAGCCCTTTGCAGATCACAGCCCGAGTCCACACGCTCCTGCTCTGATCGTGCAACACATGTTCCAGAGCAAAAACCATCCAGATTTCCTCAGCAAACCACAGCACCATGGTGGCACCTCTGCTGCCTGCAGCAGCCAGATTACCCTGCTCAAAAGGGGAGCTCTGCTGGGCTGCTCCAGATCTGTCCCAAAAGCAATTAGTCAGTACAGGCAACTTCCCAGGATCCACCAGCAACAAGTTTTTCTATCTGCTTAAAACATTCTCTAGCAGATTTTTCCCGGTGCTCATTTCATTTTCCTAGTGCTCATTTGATTGTGCCGCCCGGCAGTGCCAGGTCCACGGATGGCATCATTGACTGTATCCACAATTCCCCCCGCCAGCCAGATCTGCAATCCCGTCGAGTTCGCCTGACAAGCCCCGTCTTGCAGGCAGCAGCGCTAGCGGGCACTAATTACCCCCTCCTGCCTTTATTTACGCAGTCCTCGCATCAGCCTCTCCTGCAAGAGGGAGGCCTGGCACCAACGGCCGCAGCCCCCGATGGGCTCAACCAGGTCTCTGTGCCACTCGGAGCCCGCTCCCCCATGGGGAGCTTCTGCCCAGCTCCTACCTCTTACCAGGGATGTTTCTCGCCTCCTTGCCAGCACCGGCAGCTCCAGGCTCTGCTCTCAACCCTGGAGAAGCCGGCGGGGGAGGCGGCAGACAAAGAGGCGCTGAGGCTCCCTGACAAAGCAGCACGGCATCTCTGGGGGTCCGGCCACCGCCGCTGGCAAGGGCAGCCCGGGCAAGCGGGCAGAGGGAGATCCGCCAGGCACGGAGCGGTGGGAGGCCCAGGGTCACCGGCCCCAGCGTCAGAGGGCACCGCAGACGGTCCTGTGCTCCTCTGCGAGCGCGCTTCCCGCTAGGGATCATACCTGCCTCCCCCGGGAGCCGGAGAACCGGGGCCGCCTCCGTTCCCGCTGATGTGTGCCCGGCAGTCGGTGCTGCCGGTGCGCAGAGGGGGACGCGACACGGGAGCCCCGTGGAGCCTGGCCGTGCCCCCTCCTCGGTGCTCGAGGATCCTAACCCTGCTCCTTATTGTGGATGCCAACAGTCTGGGGGAACCACCGAGGGCATCTCCGCGACAGAGGCGCTCAGGCTCCACTGCCCCTGGGGTCCTGGTCCTGCTCCTCGCGGTCACTCGGGGCATCGCGAGTGGCGGGACACCGCGGGGAGAGCGCCGGGAGCCCCGTGTCCGGTCACTCACCTCCTGCGGCGGCTCGTCGGGCGGTTCGGGGCCGGCGGGGGGCGAGCTGGGGGGGGCTGGCACCGGCGGCGGCGGCGGGGGGCTGGCGGGCACCTTTTCCACCGCCTCCACCTTGATGAGCCGGTGCTTGGGCGAGAC